>PVIY010001287.1:0-156186 GCA_004026745.1 Myrmecophaga tridactyla | reverse complement strand
GCCTCTGTCCCAGATCTTGATGGGGCCATTTAAACATTATCTCTTCAGAGAGGCCTTCCGTGTCCATCCAATTAAAAATAGCCATCAGGTCACGTCCCCTTTTTAAAATCCTCTGCATTACACTCATCACCCCAGATTATTTCCTATTTATAGTTATATTGTTCATTTATTATTGTTTATCTCTCTAAACCCTAGAATAGCCCCTGATACAATTGCCCAAGAAATAGTTGGTGAATGAATTTAAACTGGAACTGAAGGTCAACTGGTGTCACCCAGTACAGTCAGAGAGCAGAGGAGGAGGAGGCAGTTTCAAGCCTTCAGATGGGAGAGTCTGCCAGAAATCCAGAAGAAGGAGGAAGCCTTGCATCTTAAGGAGTTGAGAAAGCCCAGCTAGAATGTTTTCAGTAAGGCATGAGCAGTGTTAAATAAGGTTGGACACATATGCAGACAAATCTGGGAGTGTCTCATTAAAGATTTAGGACTTAAAAACAGTGAGAAGCAATATAGGACACTGACTAGGTAAGTGGTATGCTTAGATTTGCACATTAAATATGCTTTGGTCAGGCCTAGCCCTTGACCAATGTTGACCATCTGCTGTGGATACAAAAAGTGGGACTTGTACCTCGTGAAAGTGAAGTGCTGGTAAAGTTATTAAATGAGGCAGATATTTTTCTCATAGAGGACTGAGGGATAGCCAAGCCATGGGTGAGTCAGGTGAGTGTTGGAATCTGTCTTTTATATATATAGCAACACAGAAATTTGGCCAATTTTCCCCCCATTTTTATTTATTTATTTATTTAATTTTTATTTTTACATGGGCAGGAACCGGGAATCGAACCCGGGTCCTCTGGCATGGCAGGTGAGCATTCTTGCCTGCTGAGCCACCGTGGCCCGCTCTTTTCCCTCCATTTTTGATACAGAAATTAATCAAACTAACATTAGGAGAAAGCCCTTTTGAATTCCTGCTTTGAAGGAGTGTGAATCTTTGTAAGTATTGTTCCAGAGACTGGCCAATAAAATAGATTATAATTAGTTACCATAGTATGATGCCTCCTTATATGTCTTTCTTAATGCTATGAAAAATGGCTTCATTTAAACTCTGAATTGTTCTAAAAACAAGGGATTTTTAAAATTAGTTATAGTTATTGTAGTCTTTGAGCAAATTCTGGGAGGGAGTTGAGGTGTGTGGCTTATCATATTCTTGAGATCTTAACATCAGTGATTTGAAATAAGACCACAGAGTATAGAGTAAAACTTTCACTCATTCCTAGTGAGGCTGGTCTCCTGAGACCAGAATTAAACTATTTCAGTTTAATGTTAACAAAACATTCCCTTCATTACAAACAGGAACCCTGTAAATATTAAGCTTTTACTTCCCATTCCCTATCCCTACCCCATGCCCTGGTAGCCTATATTTTAGATTCAGACTCTATGAGCTTGCTTATCCTAATTATTTCAAAACAGTGAAATCATACAATATTTGTCCCATGTCCAGCTTATTTTACTCAACATGATATCTTCAAGGTTCACCCATATTGTCACAAAATCAGGACTTCATTCCTTTTTATGGCTAGATAATAGCCAATATTTGTACATCCCATGTTTTGTTTCTCCACTCATTTATTCACAAACTCTAGGATTGCTTCCATGCTTTGGCAATGGTGGATAATGTTACTATGGACATCAGGGCACAAATATTTGTTTCAGTCTCTGCTTCAAATTCTTTTGGGACTATACCTAATATGGGATTTCCAGGTCATATGGCAGCTCTACACTTAGGTTTCTGAAGAACCACCAAATATATTCCACATTGGCTGCATCATTTTATATTGCCACCTGCAAGGAATGAATGTTCCTATTTCTCCCCATCCTCTCCAACACTTGTTATTTGCCTTTTAAAAAAAATAGCTGCCATTATAATAGGTGTGACATAGTATCTTAATGTGGATTTGATTTGCATTTTCCCAATGGCTAATGATGTTGAGCATCTTTTCATGTGCTTTCTGTTCATTTGTATGTCTTCTTTGGAGAGATGTCTAAGTCTTTTGCCCATTTTTAAGTTGGATCTGTCTTTTTGTTAAGTTAAAAGATTTTTATTCTGGATATTAAACTTTTTGATATGTGGTTTCCAAATATTTTCTCACAGTGTGTATTTTGTTGTATTAGTTCCATGATAAAGTCCTTGGAAGCATAGAAGTTTTGAATTTCGATGAAGTCCCATTTATCTATGTTTTCTTTTGTTGTCTGTTCTTTGGGTATAAAGATACCATTACCTAATACTAGGTCCTGAAGATGCATCCTTATGTTTTCTTGTAGGAGTTTGATAATTCTAGTTCTTATATTTAGATCTTTGATCCATTTTGAGCTGATCTTTGTATAAGGTATGAGGTAGGGGTCCTCCTTATTTTTTATTTTTTATATTTTTGCAAATAGTGATCCAATTTTCCCAGCACCATTTGTTGAAGAGAGTATTCTTTCTCAATTGAGTTGATTCGGCACCCTTGTCAAAAATCAGTTGGCCATAAATGTGAAATCTGAGCTCTTGATTCAAGTCCATTGATCTGTATGTCCGTCTTTGTGACAATACCATCCTGTTTTGATTATTGTAGCTTTGTAATAAATGTTCAGATCTGGAAGTTTGAGTCCTCCAACTTCATGCATCTTTTTCAAGATTGTTTGAACTATGTGGGCCCCCTTGCCCTACCATGTAAATTTGATAATTCACCTTTCCATTTCTGCAAAGAACGTTGTTGGAATTTTGATTGGGATTGCATTGAATCTATAAATTGCTTTGGATAGAATTAACATCTTTATATTTAGTCTTCCAATCCATGACATTTATTTGTCTTCTTTGATTTCTTTTAGCAATGTTTTATACTTTTCTATGTACAAGTCATTTATAACTTTGGTTAGAATTACACCTAAATATTTTATTATTTTAGTTACTGTTGTGAATAGAATTTGTTTCTTGATTTCTTCTTCTGATTGTTGATTTAAAAACACTACTGATTTTGAATGTTGATTTTGTACCCTGCAAATTTGCTGAATTCATTTATTAGCTCTAGGAGTTTTGTTGTGGATTTTTCAGGATTTTCTTTATATAGATTTTATATCATCTGCAAATAGGGAATGTTTTATTTCTTCCTTTCCAATTTGGGTGACTTATATTTATTTTTCCCACTGAATTTCTCTGGCGGAATCTTCTAGTACAGTGTTGAAAGACAGTGGTGACAGTGGGCATTCTTGTCTTGTTTCTGATGTTAGAGGGAAAGCTTTCAGTTTTTCACCATTAAGTAGGATGTTAGTTTTGGGCTTTTGATATATGCCTTTTATAATGTTGATGACATTTTCTTCTATTTCTAGTGTTCTAAATGTTTTTATAAAGAAGTTTGCTGGATTTTTTTCAAGAGCTTTTTCTTGTATCAATTGAAATAAGCTTTTTTTTTTCCTTCCTAGTATTTATGTGGTGTACTACAATAATTGGTTTTCCTAGGTTGAATCAACCTTGCATAACAGAGATAAATTTCACTTGATTATTTAATATGCTATTGGATTTGGCGTTCTAGGACTTTGTTGAGAATTTTTACATTTATATGCATTTGAGAAATTGCTCTTTAGTCTTCTTTTCTTGTGGTGTCTTTATCAGGCTTAGTTTGAGGGTGATGTTGGTCTCAGAAAGAATTAGGGAGTGTTCCCACCTCTTCAATTTTTTGGAAGAGTTTGAACAGAATTTGAGTTAAATCTTCTTGAAATTTTGATAGAATTCCTCTGTAAGGGTATCTGGTCCTGAGTGTTTCTTTGTTGGGAGGTTTTTGGTTACTGATTATATCTCTTTACTAGTACTAGGTTTGCTGAGATAATCTATCTCTTCTTGAGTCAATGTAGGTAATTTTTGCATTTATGAGAATTCATCTATTTCATCTAGGTTATCTAATTTATTGGCATACAATTGTTCATAATATCCTCTTACAGTGTTTTTTATTTCAGCTGGATCTAAAGTAATATGCTATTTAATTTCTGATTTTGGCTATTTGTAACCCCTCTCTTTTTTCTGTCAGTTTAAAGTTTGCCAATTTTATTAATTTTTTCAAAGAACAAACTTTTAGATTTGTTGATTGTCTCCATTTTTTTTTGTTTTGTTTTCTATTTCATTTATTTCCACTCTAATCTTTGTTATTTCCTTCCTTTTGCTCCCTTTAGGTTTAGTATATTCTTTTTCTATTTCTTCCCATTTTGAACTTAAATCACTTATGTGAAGTTTTTCTTCTTTTTTTTAATGTAAGCATTTGCAGCTTTAAATTTTCTTCTCTGTACTGCCTCTGCTGCATTCCATAAATTTTGGTATGTTTTGTTTTCATTTTCATTCACCTCAAGATATTCCTAATTTCACTTTTGATTTCCTTTTTAACCCAATGGTAGTTTACAATTATGTTGTTTAATTTCCACATATTTGTGAATTTTCCATTTCTTTCTCTCTTATTGATTTCTAGCTTCATTCTATTATGGTTGGGGAATATACATTGCATGATTTCAATATTTTTTAATTTATTGAGACTTGGTTTGTAACATGACATATCACCTACTATGGAGAAGGATCCATGTTCACTCGAGAAGAACGTGTATTCTGTTTTTGTTGGGTGAAGTATTCTATATATGTTTCTTAGGTCTAGTTAATTACAGTTTTATTCAAGTCTTGTTTTTACTTATTGATCTGACTAAATGTTCTATCCATTATTGAAAGTGATGTAGTGAAGTTCCCCACTGTAAGTGTATGTTCTAGTTTGCTAGCTGCCGGAATGCAATATACCAGAAACGGGATGGCTTTTAACAAGGGGAATTTAATGAGTTGCTAGTGTACAGTTCTAAGGCCGAGAATTAAAACAAGTTTATAGAAAAGTCCAGTCAAAGGCATCCAGGAAAAGATACCTTGGTTCAAGAAGGCCGATGAAGTTCAAGGTTTCTCCCTCAAGTGAGAAGGCACATGGCGAACACAGTCAGGGCTTCTCTCTCAGCTGGAAAGGCACATGGCGAAGACGGCGTCATCTGCTAGCTTACTCTCCTGGCTTCCTGTTTCATGAGGCTCCCCGGGAGGCGTTTTCCTTCTTCATCTCCAAAGGTTGCTGGCTCGTGGACTCTCTGCTTCGTAGTGTCACTCTCTCTGAATCTCTTTCTCCAAAATGTTTCCTCTTTTATAGGACTTCAGAAACTAATCAAGACCCACTCAAATGGGTGGAGACATGTCATCGCCTAATCCAGTTTAACAACCAATCTTAACTAAATCACATCATTCAGCGAGATGATCTCATTACAGTTTCAAACATACAGTATTGAATACAGATTATTCTACCTTCAAGGAATGGGTTTTATATCAAAACATGGCTTTTCTTAGGGGGCATACTTCTGCTCAAACCAGCACAGTGTAGAACCATCAATTTCTCCAAATAACTCTGTCAGTATTTTGTTTCGTATATTTTGAGACTCTGCTGTAAGTGCATACATATTTATAATTATTACAACTTCTATCGAATTGTCCCCTTTATCAGTTTATAGTGACCATCTTTGTCCCTTGTAACTGTTTTTGACTTAAAGTCTATTTTATCTGATATTTGTTCTGCTAACACAGCTCTCTTTTGGTTACCAGTTGCTTGGCATATTTTTTCATCCTTTCACTTTCACCCTACTTGTATATTTGAATTTAAGGTGAGTCTCTCACAGATAGCATATAGCTGGATCATGGGTTTTTTTTTTGTTTTTTTTTTTTTTTATCCATTCTGCCAATCTCTGCCTTTTGATTAGAGAGTTTAACTCATTTATATTTAAAGTCACTACTAATAATTCAGGACTTTCTTCTGCTATATTGCTATTTACCTTTGTAAGGCATATAACTTTCTTTGTCCTTCATTTCTGTTAAGGCCTAATTTATATTTATTTGATTTTTTTGTGTTGTATCATTTTGAGTGCCCTCTCATTTCTATCTTGATATATATTTCATTCACTCCCTTGTCATTACCATGGGATTAAAATTCAATATCCTAAATGTGAAAATATCATATTTGGTTTATACCAATTTAAATTCAGTAAGATAAACATGCACTTTCATTTATATTTCTGTCACTCCACCTTTTGGTATTCATTACCACTTATGTCTTTGTATGTTGTATGTCCAAAAACATGAATATATCATTGGTTTTTATGCATGTGCATTTTACCACCTGTAGGAAGTAAGGAGTGGAGTCACATACCAAATAATACACTATAATAATACTGGCATTTATAATTACTCAAATGGTTACCTGTATTGCAGGACTTTATTTATTTGAAGGTCTTTTTTAATGCCACTTTGATCCATTATCTAGTGTCCTTTCCTTTTAGTCTGAAGAACTCCCTTTTGCATGCTTGTAGGGCTGTTCTAGTGGTGAAGAATTCTCTCAGCTTTTGTTTATATGAGAATATCTTAATCTCTCCCTCATTTTTTTTTTTTTTTTTGTATGGGCAGCACCAGGAATCAAACCTGAGTCTCCAGCATGGCAGGCAAGAACTCTGCCACTGAGCCACCATGGCCCATCCCCTCCCTCAATTTTGGAAGATAGTCTCTCTGCATATAAAATTCTTGGCTGAGAGTTGTTTTCATTCAGCTCGCTAAGAATTTCAATCCACTGCTTTCTTATCTCTATGGTTTCTGATGAGAAATTGAGAGAACTTGTCATTCAACCTAAGTGGAACTTCCTTATACATGACATGTTGCTTTTCTCTTGCAGCTTTCAGAACACTTTCCTTGCCTTTTGCATTCAATGGTGTGATAAAAAAAAATGACAGGATGTATTTTTCTTCATGTTTATCCTGTTTGGTGTGCTCTGGGCTTCCGGAATGTTCAGATTCACATCTTTCACTAAATTTGGGAAGTTCTCTGTCATTACCTGTTTGACTATTCCCTTTGCCCTTCCTCTCTCTCCTCTCCTTCTGGAACTCCCAAAATGCTTATATTGGTACATTTGATGATGACCAGAGGTGTTTTCCGCTATTTTCACTTTTCTTTTCTTCTTTCTTTCTGCTCCTCTGCTCATTTCAAATGTTTTGTCTTCAAGTTCACTGATTCTTTCTTCTGCCAGCTCCAATAAGCTCTTGAAGCCCTCTGGGGCATTTTTCATTTCAGTTATTATGCTCTTCAACTCCAGTAGTTTGGTTTTTTTTTTTTTAATTTCTTTCTTTTTACTAAGACTCTTATATTGTTCATTCATTGTTTTCCTTGTCTCATTTAATTCTTTCCTTGTGTTTTCCTTCATCTCCTTGAGCATTTTAAGGAATATTCTTTTTAAGGCTTTGTTTGGCATGTCTGCATTCTGGTCTTCTTTGCTGGAGTTTTCTGGATTTTTATCCTCTTTCTTTGCATGGGTCATCATGTTCTGCTTCTTCATTTGTCTTACATTCTTTTATTGTACTATATGCATTTTAATATTTTTAAATAAAGCCACTTTGAAAAGCAGTTTGTCATTTTTTTTAAAAGTTGAACAGAAACTTGCCACATGACTAGCAATTGCACTCCCACACCCAAGAGAAGTGAAAATATATGTCAACACAAATATTTGTACAAGGATGTTCATAGCAACTTTGTTCTAAATAATAATTTTAAAAACCCCTGAAGATTAAAAAGGAAACAAAAAAAATGTTGACACTGAAATGTTTGCTCTGAGATATGTTTCTTGATTTTGTGACTGGCTTATAACAAGACAGAGATTTCCTCTTATAGGAAAGGTTTGACCAAAGCAAATGTAGTATACAGTATTTTCTGTGTTTCCAGACTTCTGTCCTGTCCTGGGCTCTTTCTCTTTAGTTGTGTTGGAGTGCTCCTGTTTACAGGAGTTTGTCCACTCTGTTTCCCATGAGGTAGACCTTCCTCTGCTGGGTCTTTGAGAGTGGGAGGACTTTGTCCCAGACTGTCATCCTTTATTTGTTCAAGCTGCTTTTCTCTGGGGTCTAGGAGGAGGGGCATGCCAGAGAGGACTTTCTTGAGTCAAGAAAAGACTCAAAAAGACCCAAAAAGAGGGTAGGGACCCAAAGAGTGGGCACAAAATCCTTTGGGAGAAGGATCAGGAAGGGCACCAAGAGCTTCTCCAATGTCTCCCCAAAACTGAGATTTCCTGGCCTGCCCGGCAAATACAGCCCTTTATTAACTGTCCCCCAGAACTCTAAGGAAGTGCAGCATCCTTAAAACTCCACCTTGTCTGCAGCAAAGTTGAAACAATGGCTATCCTCAGAGATGCACCCCCCTCCCTGCCCAGGGATCTGAATTCATTAATCAAAAGCCATGATCTGTGATCAGCCATTCCCACCCCTGGCCTTGATGAAGAGGGTTTTTATGTCCCTTTCTGTCCCCTGTGAGCTAGCCAGCAGTTGGACCCCATGGTGACCTGCTTGCTGCGAGAGTGGGGAATGAGCATTGGTAGCTGACAGGTGGAGAAAGCAGTTTACTGTTCTTTATGAAAGTTTATCAGCCTCTCCCTTCTGCTCTTCCCTGGATGCTGAACAGTGTTCTTCTGGCCTCTAAATCTCCGCAATGTTTGTTTCAGTCAGTCTCTGCTTGTTTACTAGCTGTTCTGGTGGAAGGACTGAGTCCTGGAGCTCCTGCTCTGTCATCTTCCCACAGTCTCTCGCTTAATAAAAATTTTGATAAGTTGTATTTCCAAAAAGAATAAGGTACTAAGATGATGAATATTTGTAGAGCTGAAATGTAGATTGAGGGATTCAGAAAAGGCCTCCTTGTATCTCTCATGCTAGCATTATTTTCTTTTCAAGTATTTACAAAGTTAAATATTCAAAGGCAGATAATATATTTTGAAATAACTTTTTAAAATGTAAGATTATTGGAAGGAAAACAAATCATTAAATCAAGAAGCTGTGGTGAAAATGCAGAGATTCAAACAAACAGACCACCCACAAATAACCAGGGAATGTTCTCTATCAGAATTAAATGAGCAAAAACTAGTCAGAAATATAAACGCATAGGGGTGGAATCCCAGAGGATCACTAGCCTTTTCCTAGATATTTGTTCTCTAGAATGAGAGGGTATATTTGTTTGCTAAAGCTGCCAAATACAATGTCCCAGAAATGAAACAGCTTTTAAAAAGGGCATTTATTAATTTGTAAGTTTACAGTTCTAAGGCCATGCAAATGTCCAAGTTAAGGCACTAATAAGAGGTTACTTTCGCTCAAGAAAGGCAAATGTCATCCAGAACACCTCTGTCAGCTGGGAAGTCACGTGGCTGGTATCTGCTAGGTTCTTTGGCTTCCGGATATTTCTCTCAGCTGAGAAGGTATATGGCAATGTTTGCAATCTTTCTCTCTTTGTTTCATGAGACTTCTCCATGGGAGTTTTCCTTCTGCATCTCCAAAGGTCTCTGGCTGTGTGGGCTCTGTCTGTGCTTTCCAAAATGGTTGCCTTTAAAGGGCTCCAATAAACAACCTCACCTTGAATGGGTGGGGTCACATCTTCACAGAAACCACCTAATCAAAAGGCACCACCCGCAATTGGTACCTTTGCACCTAATCAATTTAAGGTTGATCCCACCCAGCGATATTGACTGAGAATTAAAGAATGTGACTTTTCTAGGGTACACTATAGTTTCAAACTGGCACAGAGGGTAATTCTAAGACTCTTCCCCTTCCCTTCTGTGCTGGTTTGAAACTGTTACATACTCCAGAAAAGCCATGTTCTTTAATCCTAATCCATTCTTGTGGGGGGCAGACCTGTTGTTGGGTGGGGCCTCTTGATTAGTTTGTTTCCGTGGAGTTGTGACCCACCCAATTGTGGGTATGACATTTTGATTAGGTGGAGACCCCACCCATTCAAGGTGGGTCTTAATTAATTTACTGGAGTCCTTAAAAGAGCCAGACACAGAGAGCAGACACAGACAGTTGGAAATGCAGAAGACGCCAGAAGCTGAGAGCGCTCTTTGAAATCGGGAGCTGAGAAGGAAGGACAACAGATGCACCATGTGTCTTCCCATATGACAGAGAAATCACAGACAGAGAAAAACAGCCTTTCTTCTGAGAAGGTATTCTCTCCTTTAGTACCTTATTTTGGACATTCTCGTGGCCTTAGAATTGTAACTTGTTACTTATTAAATCCCCTTTAAAAAAGCCAATCCATTTCTTGTATATTGCATTCTAGCATCTTTAGCAAATCAAAACCCCTTCCTTAACTGCATCCCTCAGATTAGATACATACTATAATAAATTAGTTACATTATTAATTTTTTAAATGGAGATATGAATCTCTTCTTCACATGGGGTCAAAATTTCCCCTCTGATCCAAAGAAACCTGTGGGCTTGGCTTGGCTGTTTAGTTTGGTTTTGCTTTCGAATGGTCCCTTCCACCCTGTGAAGTTTCCCTAACATGGAACCAAGGAATTACTTCCCACCCAGTCCCAGACCTAAGGCCATGATCCTTGGCGTCCACCCACTTTCACTGCTTTGCCTTAATTTTCACTGCGGCTTCATCTGCTAAGACAGCCTATTTCTTTTTCTTCCCTTTCTAAAGGTTTTCCTTTAACTAGTTAATCTTTTAGGGTTTTTTTTTTGGATGCATTGTCCGGGAATTGAACCCGTTTTCCCACATGCAAGGTGAGCATTCTACCTCTGAACCATCTGTGCACCTCATTTAGGAGCCATTTAGCATTTTGATATTGCCCTTTTTAAATTGTTTCTTTATATTTTTAATTGGTACAGGTCAATTTAAAAAATACCTCATATTAATCTCTTTCTGTTCCTGTTGCTGTGACTACTCACCTTGAGTTGCCAGGGTGAAATTTCCTCTGCTCCGCAGCTCTTAATGTGATCCATGGATGTAGGACACCTTCCGTGCTTCTCCTGTAATTCCAGGTTTGCTGAAGGCTGATACTCCTCTTCTTCGCAAACTTTATCCTCTATCTGATTAAAGAGCTCTCTGCTCCAGCCAAAACAGCTCCTCACTATCTACCAACATCAGACGTATACCCATCTCACCCAATCTTCAGATCCCACTATCATCCTACCTTCTACACAACTACCCCAGGCCAGAATGATCTCTTTTCCCTATGTTTCCATAGCATAGGCAGGTTGGCCTTCACTGCAGCATTCATAAAGCCAACTATACTTGCTCCTGTTGTCTTTATTAACTGCTTAACATGGTAGATGCCTTGCCACCCAGATTAGAAAATAAACATTGTGTCTTATCTGGTTTTTTAATCTCTTCAAGACTGACAGAGTGTTCTGCTTACAAAACTTAAAATCATCAATAAACATGTAAATCAATGCACAGTGTCACTTCTCAGGACAGGCACATCTGAGGATACGGAGCAGGTGGCTAGAGTGGCAGGTGGAGGAGGACGCAGTAGATAAGAGTACCAACCAGGTGCATGCACAAGCTCACCTCCAGAGCCTGCAGAATCACGTGAGCCTGCTAATGTTAAGCAACACCTTGCCCAATAGCAGTGGCAATAAGATCCCCTGGAGCCTCTGGAGAAAAGCCCTTTGCAAGGAAATTCCAATGCATGAGAATGGTAGTGCATTAAATTGATTAGTGGTTTCTACTTTTACTATGCATTTTATATTTTTTATTATTCCATTCTGTTTCCTGCTTAGCATATGCTGAGTAAGAAGACTGGTGCTTGTGAGCGTTCAATATACGAAAATTGTATTGAAACACCACTCTTTGAATTAAAACATACAATATCTCAGAAAGAATAGCTATTGACTAATTTTCATGTATGTATAAAATGGGCTGTAGAACTTAGAAGTTTTTCAGGCTCGGCTTAAGGATATTCTTTTGTAAAAACAAGGAAAACTGTTTGTAGGTCTTTCCACAGCCTTTTGATACCTCTTCTATCTTGAATTGAAGTGAAGATGCTCAAACTATTTTCACAAATAGGCATCTGAGATGGAGGTTGGGGTGAGAGATCTTAAACTGAATCCCGGTTATCCACCCACCCACCCAGCTGCCGTAACAGTTAGTGCAGTTAGAACCACAAACTAGAAAATTGTCCCAAATATGAATCGTGACAGTTCTTAAGTGATTTGTATATTTATAAAGTCACCACTTGAACAGTGTCTAAAGAGCTGAGGTATATCCTTGAGGTGGGACATAGTCAAGATTATATTAATTTCTGTTCTTCTATTTGTTGGCTTCTTGCATGCATTTGAGTCTTTAAAGAAGGTTCCTTTTGTAGAATAAGTAGGTTCTTTAGAAAATATACAACATACTCAAACAGAATAGCTTTCTTGGTATAATAACACCATAATTAGAAGCAAGTTTTCTGACAGAAAAGGAGATGTAGTGATTCTTATGTTACTTAATTATGCTAGAGTTCTTAAAGTTTTTTTGACTTTATTAAAATAAGCTTTAAAATACATATTATTGCTTGTTAATTGCTTCACTATTTAGTGTTTCCCGTGAAATATACCACAATTTTTATCTGTTTCAAGTTACAAGAAATTTATTTTTAAGAATGTATGTTTGACTTTCTGTTTTAAAGCTAATTTGTAATATTTACCAAAGCAGATGGTTAATATTCTACAGTTCATATTTGGGTATAATTAAGGGAAGAACACATTTAGTGGGACTACAGAACAGGCATATATAACTTGTCCCTGATTTTAGGCTGATCTGCATTCAAATGAGTAAAATCCATATAATCTCTCAGTACTATTTCACCATAATGTAATCTTAATATTTAGGAGGTAATAAGTTACATATCTAATTCACTTACTTATTTTTACCCTTTTTTCTAGAAAGCATTTATGACAACTTGTAGGACCATTTACAACAAAATTATGGTTAGATAAAAAAAAAATGAATCTGGTCTAGAGGAAATAGAAGGCCTGGAAGAAGTAAATAATAAAATAGTCTCAGAACATTTCCAAATTTGTTGAATTTTGGCTCTAAGCTGGAAGATTGGTCTACCAAGTTTTATTTATTTCAACATCAGAGGGGCTGAAATATGACAGTTCTTCAGAAAAATCAATAGCATATTCTAGGCACTAAATTTTTCAAAAGAAGTTTCTTACATGAGATTTCATGTTGAGGGAATAATTATAAAAATAGAATTCTGTGGTAAAAATACTTTTAAAAAAGGAACAGCCAGAAATCTGTAGTTTACTCATTCATGCCTATACTTTGTTGAACTTTGTTTACTTGCGCCATCCACCCCGTGGGCCACCTTTCCTCCACCTGCTGCTGGAGTTGTGCTCCAGGTAGAGCTGTTCAGGGACTCTGATGGGTCAAAGATCCAGAACGAGGAATGTTCCAGATGTAGAAGGGGAAAGAAGGGGGTACAGAGGAAATTGATAAAGCAATGTAAAAACATAGATTTTTATGCTGGGTGTGTAGTCTATAGGTGGAATTTATAATTAGATATTTTTTTTGTATGAGAAAACTACTGATTATTTTACTTTTCTGACCCATTAGTATGGAGGCAGAATAAATCGGTTTGGGTATAAAAGACAGTCTCTGTGGCTTTCTCCCCAGTTTGTCTGCTCTCTTAAGAGCACAGGATATTTTACTAAGTTTTCTTTCTTTTTAAATGACTCATAGAGACACACAAGTTTTTTTTTCTATTATTCTCTTAAAAATGTCTACTTGCTATATATATATATATTTTTTTCTTTTCCCTGGCCTTTTCTTTTGCTCCAGTCTTTACATAGTAGTAAAAAAATCTGCTATTTTTCTGAGATAGTGTTGAAATAAAGTATCTAAAATTTAGTGCCATGTCCATTAAACACAGTTTGACTTCTCCATAAGATTCATGTGATTTGCAGTAGGTGACACTGGATCTTCCTAGTTGTATTAAAGTTAATAAATACCAATAAAAACATCCTTATGTTATTTTTAAATTGTATGTATATGCACCTTTTTAAAGCTTAAAAAATTTAGTCTTTTAGTCTACTTTCTCAATCTTGCCTTAGTTATGGGATTATTCTCTTAAATGTTCTTTTTACAAACCTCTCAATCCACCACCTAATACCTCTTGTGCTAACTTGAAACTGTTACGTACCAAAAAAAAATCCATGTTCCTTTTTCTAAATCATTAGGGGCAAACCTATTATTTCAGGTGGAAACTTTAATTAGATTGTTTCCATGGAGATGTGATACACCCAGTTGTGGGTATGACCTTTTGATTAGATGGAGATGTGACTCCACCCACTCAAGGCAGGTTTTAATTAGTTATTGGAGTCCTTTAAAAAGGGAAGTATTTTGGAAAAGTACAATTGCTTCAGAGCTGACAAAGACACAGACATTTGGAGATGCTTGGAGTGCCCACGGAGAAAGCTTAGACACAGACATTTGGAAATGTAGAAGCTGCCACTGGCAGCTGAAAGAGTAAACCGAAGCTGGACAGGAACCCAGAGCCCAGCAGACTTCACTATGTGCATTTCCATGAGATGCTAAACTAAGGGATGAAACCCACAGTTTTTCCTGGAGAAGCTAAGTCAAGACCCACAGATGTTTAGAGAGGAAACCACCAGCATCAGAAGCTGGAATCAATGGGACCAGGAACGAGAACCAGCAGACACCAGCCACATGCCTTCCCATGTGAGAGACATTGGTCTCTCTTCAGAGTCAAGGTATCTTTCTCTGGATGTCTTAGTTTGAACATTTTTTTTTTTTACATGGCAGGCACTGGGAATCGAACCCAGGTCCTCTGGCATCACAGGCAAGCATTCCTGCCTGCTGAGCCACCGTGGCCTGCCCAGTTTGAACATTTTTAAGGCCTTAGAACTGTAAACCTGTAACTTAATAAATCCCCTTTATAAAAATCGATCCATTTCTGGTATATTGAATTCTAGCAGCATCAGCACATTAAAACACTTCTAGACCACCACTGCCCAACAGAAATATAATGTAAGCCATATATGTAATTTTCTATTGTATAGCTGCATCATTAAAATGAAAGTAAAAAGAAAGGGTAAGATTAATTTCAATAATGGATTTTATTTAACCCAATATATCCAAAACTTTAAAATTTCAACAAAGAATTAACACAGAATTATTAATGGGACATTTTGTGTTTTTTTATGCTTTGAAATATGGTATATATTTTATACTTACAGAACATCTTATTTTGGATGCTCAATTTTCAATGGCTAATTGAGATATAGTCTTGCCGAAACAATGAAACAACACTTGTTCTTTAACAGAAATAAAATGCTTTCACACTGCCTTCCTTGTAAAATTTAAATTAACTAATATTATACAAAATTAAAAATGCAGTTTCTCAGAGACACAAGCCACATTTCACCTGCTCAATAGACACATGTGGCAAGTACCAAGATATTGGATGCCCCAGCTCTAGACTGGTGTCACAAACCATTTTGATTCTACACACCTATTAAGGAAGAATTTTTCAGCAATCACCTATACAAGTCATGGCTATATATTTAAACTATATACATATATCTTGGTACTAATATGTACCTTACAAAATATATATGAAATTTAGGAATTTTAAAGATAGATAGCATTTTTCATATTACTGTATTCACTTTGTTAAACAAAATACTTTATTTTTAAAGTTATGTGTTTTAAAAGTTTCATAATTTTAAAATACCAGTTTTATACTTTGTCATCCAGAGATTTGGAAGACTGTTTCCAAGATCAATTTGACGTTTAGTTTTAATGGCTATTGCAGTTGAAGAAGATGATTCACAAAGGCAGAAATGTGCAAGAACACATTTAAGGAGCAGTTCACTATTAATCATAGTTTATTTAATTCTACATAACAATATACATAGTATATTGATAATTCTGAGGGCTGAATTCTTGTAAGAGCAGATTAAATTGTCATGGTTTCTGCCTTATCATGTCATTGGTTACAAGCTCATTCTTAAGAGCAAAAAAAAGGGTCAGCTTTGCCATTTCAAGTGGCTTGTTGGTACTTGCAACCTCTTCAGCCTGTGGTTTATTTGCAGGAATACTTTAAAGCCACTTTCCCTTCTGAGTGTGAGTTTTATTGAAATTGGGTTACAAATGATAAATCCACCTAACTGGGATTATGTCATCTATAATATGCCTCAAAAAAAAAAAAAATGAAAGTATGCAAGAGTGAAAGAAACTGCTGGTCAACCTCTCCCCCATGCCCTCTGGACACCTCATGGGCTGCATATGAGATGGGTAAAGGGCATTGATGTAAATCCATGACATATTACACACCCAGGGAAGCCTGCGGGGTCATTCAGTATATTAGAAAAGCTCATTTCTATTTTTCTTTGATAAAAGATAAATACACATTTTGCTAATTCCTCCCCATACTCCTGTGGATCGCCCTGTAATCTCCGTTGGGTAAGCACTTTCCATTCCGAAGACTGCTGATCTCAGAATATTTTGTCATCAGGAGTGTGACTTGTGACATTGCCCACTGCTGTTATGCTTTGAGAATTTTTCTCTTATTGGTTGCTGGTAGCACTTTCAAGGTATCTAATGTAAGTGACTGCAAGTATCTTTCATTGACTAACATTGGACACCATGATTTTCTACAGCAGATTAGAAAATTCATGTAGGTTCTTTCAGCTCTGTAGGTCTATAAAAATCCTGTCCAGCAATGTGGCAGCCTTGAAGTGGGCCCAAGTAGCTGCTTAGATGTCCTCAAACTGGCCCAAGAGAAGAGGACAGAGAATTGTGCCAGTTGAAGAATAAATGCAAGGGTGGAGGGATTAGGACCTTGATATTTAAAACTTTATTCCTTGTTTTCATTCACTTCTTGAGAATTCAAATTATGCTTCATTACATTTCAGACTGTGGTACAGTGCTTTCTTCATTTTGGCAAAAATCTTTTTTTGAGGGATGTTTTGAAATGTTGATAGCATGGGTACTTTTCATTTTCATTGATTTTTAAAATATATATTTGAAAGCTGACCATTTATTTTCAAATGCCATGTTGAAAATGAACAATTCAAAAGATCTGGGTTTTTTTTTAACCCCAACATTTAATGCTGAGAAAAAAAAAAATAAGAATAGGCCATTTCTTTCTCTTTTTCAACACGATTACAACTTTTATATACTTTGTTCAACCTTTTTTTATTTTAGTGGCAATGTAGGTAAAATGTATTTTGTTACTTAAAGTTTTTCTTTTTTCTTTTTTTCCTATTTCTTTTCTTCCTCAACATATAAAGCTTTTAATTATTGAAAAATAATTGATGTTTACACTCTGTTCACCAAAGCTCAAGAAGTTCTCAGAAAAATTAATTGGACACTCATCTCTATCTAACCTGATGGTATTTACATGGTGTTTGATATGCTGTCTCCTACTAAGTGTCGTGTCTCTGCCATCTTGATACTTGGCCTCCTTATCTTATCAACCCAAAGTAATGCATGGCATTTGCCAGAACAAGTGCTTCGCTCTGCTTAACTCCGAAGGGGTTGGGAAATACAGGGAAGCACATGGAATATGTAATGTGCATTATTGTTTTGGCTACAATGCTTTAGCCATTTGTTCCTATGCACTCCACTACACTTTCTGGGTCTGATCTCTTAGAGATTTAATCCTGAGTTTCCATCGACATTTTTTTTCTTGAAATACCAGGTTGTAGTGTTTTGCAACTAAGGGTCCTCAGGGTGATTCATGCATTCATTCACATTCATTCATTTGACAATTATTAAAAATGTATCTTAGACTAGATAGATATTGAAGATACAAAAGGAATGAGAAAAGTTCACAAGAAGCTTACTGATTAGTTTGGGTAAAAGACATGAACTTAAAGATTATGTTAGTGAATGCATTCTCCCATTGATTCAACAAGGATTTTACTCATCATGACTTAGGTGCCAGGTCCTGTAATGGGACATAGGAAACAGGACAAAGTCTTTTTCTAAGAGACTCTGGAAAATAATAATTCTTATTATTAGGAAATAAATTTAAAAATAAATAAACTTTGAAAAAAGTTGTATCAGTGTGTGATATTGAGAAGCCAGCCATTCTTAGATCTGGGGGTAGAACCTTCTAGGAAGAAGGAACAGAAAAGGCCAAATTTCTTATGCTGTAATTAGGTAGAAGACCAGTGGTCTTGGAGCACAGTACATCAGGGCGAGAGTGGATGGAGGTGAATTCAGGGAAGTAGGCAAAACTCAGGAGAGGAGTTTGGTTTCTTTCTAATAAAGAGTTGGAAGTATGCATAGGCTATTTTTTAGTGTATCATATTGATTCTATTATCTTATGGCAGGCAGGGGATTGACTTCAAACTTCTTGGGAGAATGTAGACCTAAGCAGAATTAAAAAAAAATGAGTATAGGTCAGCTGGGCAAAAGTGTTGGAGAATGACAGAGGCAGAGAACATTAAGTAGTACCTTATTACTCAAGCTGAAAATGAAAGAAAGACAAGTGTCCAGAATTAGGTATCTTAATTTGGAGCTCCTACCCTATAATTTAGTAAACATGCAATATTCTATCATGTCCCACATTAATATCTTATCTGTCAAAAAAAGAAAATTGAAAGATGTTTTATGATTTTCATAATCTTGAGTTTACTAAAATTCTATATTTAGTATGGTATGATTTGAATTGCTGTTGCATCTTATAAAGATGTTAAAATACTTATTCATTTTTACATTGTTGCTTTCTTTCTATATTGTGAATCCACTAATGTTTCCAGGAGTTAAACATTTTTGTAGGTCTCTTAAAAACTTAAGAAATCTAAAAACTAGACTCATGGTATTTAATCAATAAAATAGTCTTATTGAGAGTATATGCACAGAAACAGAGATTCTCTTCTAAGTGGTAAAACAAGATAACTGGGGGCTATCCCAGTTAGTAAGGTTCCTATAATATTCATTCGATGAATATTTACAGAATTTCCTACCACATGGTAAACACTGTTCTAGGTACCTGGGAAAACAGCAACAGAGAATTCTCTTCTCTTGTGCCTCATGTTTTAGTAAGAAGAGAAAGACAATAAACAAGATAATTAAGTAAAATATAGAAAATGTCAGGTGGGGACTGAGCAGAAAAATAAATCGTGGAAAGCAGTTGGGAAATTAGAAAAAGGCGTATCCGCTTTTGATAGGGTGTTCAGAGAAGGCCTTTGAGTAAAGACCTGGTAGAGGTGGAAGACATGACCTTGTAATATCTGGGGGAAGACTGTCTAGGCAGAAGGAAAAGCAAAAGCTAAGGAACTGGGTGGGGAGAAAGGCCAGTGTGTTTAAGAAGCAGCAAAACGGCCTTTAGGAGATGAAGTCAGATATGTCATAAAAGGTGGAGACATTTTGTAGAGCTGCCACTGGAAGAAATGTGGCTTTCCCCCAATGAGCAATAGCAAAAGATATTGAAGAGTTTTGAGAATGCATACCATGACTTAAGTTACTTTTTTAACAGTGGTCTTTTGGCTTCTGTGTTGGAGAATAGATTGCGAGAGTGCAAGAAGGGAGAACAGATGGTCTGGGTATTTTAGAGGTAGAACTGGTGGGATAGAGGGATGGATTAGAAGAGTCCATGAAGGTCCCAGGTTTTGGGCCTTAGCCACTGGAAGAGGGAACAATTTTGTGGTGGCAGGCAGTAACTCAATTTTGGGTATGTTAAGCTTTAGATGCTTATTAGCTAGCAAAGGGGAAATTTCTACTTGGTAATTGCACACACAAATCTGGAGTTTAAGGGTGAGATTCAGGCTAAAGATAAAAATTTGGGATATCATGCAGATTTGGATCTAATATTGGTTTCTATAATCCAAATATACATGATTTTCAGGGTGTGAATTCTTCTGTGAGGTTTACCTGTTTCTTTTTTCAAATCTCTTTTATTCAAATTGTGTTTATTTTCTTTTGCCCCCTTGTCTTCTAACATTTAACATTCAGTCCTTTCTATGTAATCTTGACCTTAAGCATGGTCATATCTTTAGTGTTTTTAAAATAATGTGTGATATTTCCTTCTTACCTATAGTAAATAGCTAATTATTGCAAAGATATCTTGCTGAGTGGTAGTAATATTTTCCAGATGAGTTTTAGCAGGTTTCAGAGTTACTGGTGGTGTGGAATGTTTAGTTAAAAAGAAATTTCTTTATGTTGAACCAATTTATCATATGTTACCAGGCACTGAATTTGTTTA
This sequence comes from Myrmecophaga tridactyla, assembly GCA_004026745.1. NCBI lineage: Eukaryota > Metazoa > Chordata > Mammalia > Pilosa > Myrmecophagidae > Myrmecophaga > Myrmecophaga tridactyla. Next base: position 136,123 of record PVIY010001287.1, on the reverse strand, counting down.
CTTGACTTACTTGAGCACATTTAAAAGATATGTATTTAAAACAGAAAGCTATGCACACAGCCCAATCTGTACTCATGAGATTTATAATTCTCTAATTTCATAGGTCAGTTAATAGAATTCCCATTCGGCTCCTAGGCTGTCATAACTTATGACATTCAACTGTATGTTTCAGTATGGTTTTAGCCAAGGGAAGTCATGTAGCCAGTGAAGCAGAGAGAGGAAAGAAGATTGCCATACTTGAATCTGTACCATCAAAATGACAAAATGTGTCTATAATAAACAATAGGTTAGTGGCTTGATATGCCTATGGAGTCAATTGCAATGCACAACAGGCAAGTTATTTATGAAATGGGGCTCTTGAAAATATATAGCTCTTATTATATGAATCTCATTTCTATGTCCTTTCCAACAAAATAGATTGACATTATCCATCTATTTAAAACACATGGCTGCTTTATAATTTTCTAAAATATGATGACACCATATAGCTAGGGAATATTGAGGAAATCTAATCCAAATAACAAATGGAACACATACCTATTTCAAAAAAGTATTTCTTGTACCATTTAACTTTTGATAATTTAGTTAAGAAATTAAAATACATTTCAAGATTTCTAAATAGTCTGTGCTAGTATTATTCATATTTTATATACATTGTATCTAGAAATAATGCTAATGGTGAATTAACTATCACTTGCATATGTTGCTTATAAATATTGTTCATCATGGCAAACACTCTGGAGGGAACGTGTGACTAACTAGTTCATGTCTACCTTTTATTCCTAACCCAAATCTTTATTTCCTCTTTGTCTTAGTTTTCCAGGCTACTATGACAGTGGGTTGGCTTAAACGAAATTTATTAATTCACAGTATTGAGGCTAAGAGAAGTCTCAAATCAAGATATCAGTAAATTTACATTGTACATTTATACTCTGAACTTTCTCTTCTCTTTTGGATTAGCTATATATTCATATACCCATAACAAACTTGTTTAATTAGTGTAGCTTTATAATATATTTTGATGTCATTGTTATTGTTAGTATTATGATCATTAGTTGTAATAATAACAGCAACATCAGTTATAGTTATAATATGTTGCTAACCACTATACATTACCAAACTTTTCCATCACACCAAACAAACTCTGAACCAATTAAGAAGCAACTCCCCATTCCCCACCTTCATTCTGGCCCCTGAAAACCCGTTTTCTAGTTTCTGACTTTATGAATTTGCTTATTTGAATTATCTCCTATCATTGAGATAATAAAATATTTGTCCTTTTGTGTCTGGTGTATTTCACTCAACATGATGTCTTCAAATTCGTCCATGTTATTGTATTTATCTGGGCTTAATTCCTTTTCATAGGTGAATAATATTTCTCTGTGTTTGTATATACTACATTTTATTTAACCATTTATCTGTTGATGGCTACTTGGGTTACTTCCATCTTTTGGCAATTGTAAACAGTGCCTTTAAAAACAGCAATGTACAAATATCTGTTCAAGTGCCTCCTTTCAATTGTTTGGGGTTTATACCTAGAAGTAGGATTGCCGGGTCACATGATAAGTCTATTTTTAACTTTCTGAGGAACTGCAGAAATGTTTTCCCTAGCTGCTGCATCATTTTATATTCCCACCAACGATGAAAGAGTTCCTGTTTCTCCACATCCTCTCCAACACTTTTTTTAAATAGTACATTTAATACATTCTAATGGGTCTCATTGTGGTTTTGACTTTCATTTCCCTAGTGGCTAATGTTGCTGAGCATCTTTTCATGTGGTTTTTGGCCATTTATCTATCTTCTTTGGATAAATGCTTATTCAAGTCTTTTGCCCATTTTTACATTGGGTTGTTTGTCTTTTTGTTGCTAAATTGCAGAATTTCTTTATGCACTATGCACATTAAACTCTTATCAGATATGTGATTTCCAAATATTTCCAACTATTCTGAATGTTGCCTTTTTACTTTCATGATGAACTCTTCTGATATAAGTAACTTTTATTTTATTTTATTTTTATTTCCATGACATCCTACTGATCTATGTTTCTTCTGTTGCTCATGATTTTGGCGTAGAATCTAAGAAACTATTGCCTAACACAGGTCCTGAAGATGTTTCCCTACATTTTTTCTTAGCAGTTTTATAATCCTGATCTTACGTTTAGGTCTTCAGTCCACTTTGAATTATTTTTGTACATGTTGTGAGGTAGGAGTCCACATTTATTCTTTTACATATGGACATGCAGTTTTCCCAGCACCATTGGTGGAAGAGATTATTCTTTCTCAATTGAGTAGACTTGGTGCCCTTGTGAAAAATCAATTGATCATAGGTATAAGGATTGATATCTGAACCCTCAATTCAATCCCATTGGTCTATAAGTCAGTCCTTGTGCCAGTAACATGCTATTTTAAACACTGTAGGTTGGTAATAAGTTTTAAAATTGGGATGTGTCTCCTAACTATTCTTTTTAAAGATGGTTTTGGTTATTCAGGGCCCCTTACATTCCATATAAATTTGATGACCAGTTTTTCCATTTCTGCAAAGAAGACTGTTGGAATTTTTATATGGGTTGCAATGAATCTGTAAGTTATTTTGAATATAATTTATACCTTGACAATATTTAGTCTGCCAATCCATGAATATGGTATGTCCTTCCATTTATTTAGGTCTTCTTTGATTTCTTTTAGTAATGTTTTGTAGTTTTCTGTGTCAATGTCCTTTATATCTAACCAATGTCCTTGTTTAGATTTATTCCTAAATATTTGATTCTTTTAGTTACTATTGTAAACATTTGCCGTATTTTTGTAAGGATTGTATTAAATATTTATTTAATAAAGAATTGATCTTTGGCAATGTTGATTTATTCTATAGAAAATCGAACAAATTTATTCAAGTAAAAGTTATTTGGTTAATTAATTTTCACATTTTAAAATGCCTGAAATTATTTAAAATTCTCTAATAATAATAACAACAATGATTTCCACTTAGGGAGCACTGTATCCAAATGCTTTCCTAGGAGCTTTACTTAAATTATCTCATTTAATTGATACATGTGTTATCAAATAATTGAGGAAGCTGAAGTACAGAGAAGTTAAATACCTTGGCTATAGGAAGCAGCAATGGTGATCAAACCCAGGTCTATGTGATTTAAAGCTTAAGTTCTCCCTCGCTGTGCTAAACTCTATTTACTTCTATTTAATCACTCTTATTTATCAAGAAAAAAGTATCTATGAAACTGAGCAAGTGATGTGTCAAAAGAGAAATCCTGTGGACTTTACATAAGAAAAGTTATCTGGCTGTGCTCTCCCTTTACCCCAGCAACAAGCCAGAATAAAGTAATCAATTTTTCTGTGGACAATGAACGTATATGGGCTGCCTAATTCTGTTAGTGGATGCTTACTTAGATTTCTTGATAGTTAATAATCACTCTATATGTATCACAGGAGGGAATATTTCATAAAATTATGGAAGGGTTTTCCCAATTAAGTTTCTTTTTCTGTACTGTCTTAATTTTGCTGGAAGTTGGTGCTGATTTTTGCAGTTGACACTGAGCATTATAAATATTTTATTAGAAATTTATTATTTTGCTTTAAATATTGCTTGAAAATGTTTTCTGCACTATGATATGTGGTTGTTTTATCATTTTATTGTTCAAAAGATTAATATTTATATTGCATTGATAAGCACAAAAACAGGAAAGAGTTCTGAACATTTTAGCCTTGAAATATTTTCTTTGGGAATGCATTTCATTGTCAATAATTTAGGTCAATGGGATATTAATTTCAATATAGATGTAGTACATATTGAGTAAATATACATGAGTACACACACCCACACACACACACAAACATATACACATACTTTCTCTCATCCATGTCCTCATCTGTCCCCAAAACAATTTCAAACATTTGTAGACAACAGATATATTAACCTCAAAGATTTTAATATTGAATCAAAGTCATGACCCAAAATCCAATAATAGAAATTTTCCTTCTTTGCAGAGAAATGAGGCAGACATCTGTTAATTTGTCAAAGTGAGAAATTTAGAAAAAAACATAAATTAATAGAGTTAACTAAGCTAAAATTTTAATATATTTATATATCACTTTTGCATTTATGAAGTGTTTTCACAGTTCTTAATTCATTTGATCCTTATGACATCCTATAAAGTTGGCAAGGTAGGCATTAATTCCATTCCTTGTGGAGGAGGTCTGAAACTCAGTGATATTAGCAAGGAAGTTATTGTTGCATGACAAAGCTAGAACTTGTAACCAGGTGTTGCTCACTCAGTGCATAAGATAAATCTGTGAGATAAATCTACACCCTTGTGATTATAGGGAATAGTCATGATGAGAGATTAAAGACACTAGAATGTTTTGGAGTACAGCCCTAACTTTATAATACCTAATTATTATTTCATTTGCATGTAAGAGTCTTATAACATTATCATGAAGTAAGCATAAATTGAAGTTTTAAAGTGTTATTCATACTAAGATGTTTACTATTCTTTCAGGTTAGCAACACATTATTACTATAACTGTATTACTGTTATTATTACAACTGATGATAATACTAATTATAACAATAATAACAATGGTTTCTTTATTCACAATTTTATTCTACATACAAGTCAGATAATTTTATGTTTTTTTTTTTTAATATATAAAATCCTGGTAATAATTCTCACCAATGGAACAATATAAACTTAAAAAAATAAAGTTTCATGGAATTTTCTTTATCAACTTCTTCCAGACAGTTTAAACTTAATTGCCTTTATTAATTTCACACATTGTGATATTATGATTTATAGAATAACTTCTTACAGTTTTGAAATTTCTACTTCCATCTCTTTTATTGCTGAGAAATTGAAGTTTTCAGATCCCGTCATTGTCCACATATCATAATTTTCTTATATTCAGATAAAGTTGGCATCTAAAGTTAGAACAGTGGATCATTTCATGTATCTTCGGTTGGGATTTTTCTAAGACCCTCAGCTAAATGTTAATGCTCACATGGAGAAAGGGATCCTGAAATCTATAATTAATTGCTAAATTTATCTAAAGGCCCCATACTTAGCTACTGGATAATGTGATATTCATTTTTTAAAAATACCATGATGTGTGTAGTGAAAATCACCTAAAATATATTTACATAACAGTTGCTAATTTCTCCTTTGGAACTTTTGAATCTTTTTTACATATTTATAGAGTGGACTGAATAATTTAAAAATTGTACGTTGAAGTAACAATTGTATTCTTTTTCCCAAACTGAATATAAACATGATAAGAAAGAGAATATTAAGAGAATGTCATTGTCATTCTTAATTCACTTCCTTGCTGAATCATACTGCAGCTACTTTATTCTTTAAAACAAAAGAGGATTTTTAATTATTAACACACGTAAAATTAAGTAAAATCATGCATGTGATTAGATACTTTAGAGTATCATTTCCATTAATTAGAAGTATTTATATTTAAATGTACTCATTATTTCATAATAATTATTGAATAAAGGAAAGTCTGCTTTAAGACAGTACACACAGGCAAGTCTCAACTCTTTATGAGGCTATTTGAATTTTTAAAAATGTCTATTATAAAGGTATCTGAAGACTTAGAAAACCTTTTGCAATGCTGTGCAGTGAGATGCAATATGTTGAGCAAAAGAGACGGCTGTCACCTGAGTTATATTCTCTGGTGATGTAAATCTTAGCATGGAAAAAACAAAACAAAACAGAGACATGTTGTAGATTCAAATTCAAATTCCACTGCATAAGATGTTTTACATTTGTTCAACATAAGATGTTCCATATATTGGATTGTTAATCAATTCATTCTACCTCAGAGAATTTTCCCAGCAAACTTCTATATAACTTTAAATTGCTTTTCTTTTTCACTGTAGCAAATGGAAACATGAAAGAATAATTAGCCAAAATGCATGTGTGCTGTGAGTGTGCAGTGGGGAGGAGGTGAGAAGAGGGTGGAGGTTGCATTGAGTTCTCGACAACAGGTAGTCCTGGTCTGATATTTTCATACAGTTTCAAAGGTCATTACATCAACTTGCATTTTTGAAATTTTGCAAAAAGCAAACTTACAGCCAGAAAAAAAACAACAACAATAACACTTGTCTGAGTGCTAAGCAGGTAAGTGAAAGGAAGCGATGAGAGCATTTAATCTACAGATGTTTTGCTTCTCAAGTCAAGGTTTGTTCCTTTACACCATGACTGGTTAACCTGAGCCTTTTGCTTAGTTGGACATTTTAAACTTGCATATCACCTGGTCAAATTGTCATTTTGACCAGAGAAATTTGAAAGATAAGTTTTGAAAATATACTACATAAGAACAAAATTTTAGTTTTATCTGTTTTAACATAAGATTTGGTGAACTATATAGCCTTGTAAAACAGCTGTGTATGAGACCCTCAGATTTTAGATAGTTTGCATTTATCCTATTTCTATAGCTTTTTGTTTGATCAACTGCTGATTTGATACTGGATAAAAGTGGTAAGTTCTCTGCTCAATGTGTTCAATGACCAATTCTAGAAACACCAGGGTTTCAAAGAAAGAGTTGTTGCTAGTCACAAAGTGGAAGATCAGATGGCCTATTGGCCAAAAAAAATCTGTCTCCCCAAACTACAATAATTCTGATAACTTCATAGTATCAAAAGGTGGACAGATTTTAAGATAATGAACACAGTGTCTCCAGAGGATGCAATCAGAGGTGATCTAATTGTTGAGCATGCGCAGATTGATTATATGCTTAGTCACAGAATGTATCTAAGAAAATGGTGGCCTTAATGTAATGGTGGGTGTGATTTTTAGTTCTATAATGAGGTATAGGTCACTTATAGGTTAAAATGTAAGCTATTGTGCATGTCAGGCAGGCCTATTTTGGTTAGATCTAGTTTCAGTTATCAAGACGACTTTGGAAGTGAAGTGATTTAGTTCTGGGCTTACCGAAGGCCCTTTATTAATACACATTAGGGGCTATCTTTAGAGATTGTAAGACTCTAAAGTTGAAAGACCAGATAAAATAGGTACAAGCAAAGGTCAGTCCCATGATTTTTGCAATAAGAGCACAATATAAAAGATATACGATCATTTTCAGAAATAAAGGGAGCTGGATTACAGTTAAGAGATTTCAGGTATTTCCCTCCATTGACTATGATATATGAAAAAGTAGAAAGGAGTATCTATATAATGTTCAGTAATTGTAACCATCACTTAAATCCTAACTCCCTGGTCACAGATACATTGAGATATTTTATTTTGAAGTTAACATATAGCACCTGTAGAGTGGTTTTTTCAGTTACTGATTTAGGTTATCACATTTATCAACTGAAAATTTATTTAGTTATTTTGGATATCCTTGAAATTTTAAATTTTGTTAACTATATTAAATAACTTTTATCAACCATAGACTTAAATTTATTCTACCAGTCATATTCTCAATGCTAACTGGGGATTTTTCTGCCTGATTTGATGTTGAATTCTCAAGAAATGTTTGTTGAATGAATAAATGAATGAATGAATCACTGCTGTCTTTTTAAATGCTTGTACAAAGAAAGGTAATGATTTTTTCAATGTCTCAAAATATTTCTAAGAACTTCTGATCTGCTTAGTGAGAGAGGAAAAAAGGGGGGGGGAGATAGTTTTTATTGCTGAAGCAATGGATTCTATACTCAAAGAGTGAAATTTTCTCTGTTTGGAAACCTATGTGAATACAAATGTGATGAGCAAGCACTCTAGTCCTGACTGATGCTTCACCTGAAAGTCTTACTGATATTGAGTGGTATTTCTTTTTCTGAATATATTAATCCAGTTTACAATATATGAACTATTTTTTTATTTAGGAAATGGTAGTTCTTTTTAAATTTTATTATCAGGAGCCAAATTGTGAGGAGATGATCAAATTTTCAACACTATTCTTTCTTTGAATTTTTGAATTGGATAAATATTTTTATACAGGTTAGAATACAAGCCAGTGGGTAACTTCACCTTAGGTTAGTGAGGATAGAGAAATATCCATCACTCTCTTCTTAATTTATTAAACCTAGGTTACATAAGACAATAGTCATTGTTCTGTCATTTTCCCAACTTTTTAGTCATTGTGCTGTCATTTTACCACCTTTTTTTTTTAGTTTCATGCTAATTTAGGGAACATTTAGAATGTTGCATTTGTATAAAATTGGTATATTCTTAAGGTATGTGTTTTCTCCAAAGTTGATGAGCTAGATTGAGTCATCAGCATGATAACATCTTGAAAATCCTCAAGGGGCTCTAAACACTAGTCTCATAATAAACCTGAATGAAAGGGTTGTATGGATTGTGTTTAGATCACCCAAAGCTTACCAAGACTAGGGTAATAGAAAATTCAAATAGGCTGGCAAAACCGCTGCTCTACACCAGAAAATAGAAAATTATAGCTATAGCTAACAACCCTACTATTATTTTTCTTACTTGATTGATGAAGAAAATGAGGCACAGAGAAATACAACTAGAAATATCCATATTGCTAGTAAATGGTGGTTGTGGAGATTTACATTCAGAGGCAACTTGATGTAGACATTGCTAGCTTAACCTCTACACTGTTTTACAAATTACAGCCTGTTTTAGTTTGCAAGCTGCCAGAATGCGATATACCAGAACTGGAACAGCTTTTAAAAAGGAGAATTTAATAAGTTATAAATTTATAATTCTAAGTCTATAAAAATGTCTGTTCCTTAGTATCCAGGAAAAGAAAACTTGATTCGAGGAAGGTTGATGGTTCAGAAGCACCTGTCAGCTGGGCAGTCACGTGGCTGGCATCTACTGGTCCCTGGCTCCTGGGCTCCCTTGCTTTCAGCCTCTGTTTCTATAGGGGTTCCTCACTTTGCTTCTCCAGGGCTGGCTTTCATCTCTTGGCTTCCCTTGGCTCTCTCCAGGTTCTGGCTTGCTTAATATCTCATTGTAATGTCTTCTGGGCTCCAAGCATCTCCAAACATCCATGTCTCTGTTCACCACGTGTCCTCATCTGTGTCAGCACTGTTGTGAAGTTTCTGTTGACTGGAAGGCTTCTGTCATTTCTGGTTCTCTCCAAAATGTTTCCTCTTTTAAAGGATTCCAGTAAACTAATTAAGACCCACCTGGAATAGGAGGAGTCATACCTCCACCTAATCAAAAGGTCACACCCACAATTAGGTGTGCCACATCTCCATGAAGATAATCAAATCAAAAGTTTCACAATACAGTATTTAATCAGGATTAAAAGAAATGGCTGCACCCACACAATTAGATCAGGATTATAACATGGTTTTTCTGGGATACATAATCCTTCCAAACCAGCACATAGCCTCAACACAGCTAGAAAACATATACCATTATCCATATAGGACCCTAAATAAATGTATGACATTTTATTGGCCAAAATTCCAATTTCAACTACCTCTCCATGTTCTAGATTCAAGACTTTCTCAAAGCGGCCTTAATAGAAAAACAAAATATATTCTCATTCAAGAGGAATGGGACAAAGCCTTACAAGTGATTAATATTTGAGGGAATTTTATAAACTAGAATTAATGATGCATTCATAAAATTACAACAATTAATTTTTTACACTCTTGCAAAATTTTTTTATTTGACTGTTGTTTGGTATGGGTTATATGTTTTTAAAAGATATTGAATGTAGTAGATGAATCAGTAAGTGTTCTCCAGAGTAGGGCAGGCCTCAAGTTGCAAATTCAATGGTGACACTGAATTTCCCAGGAGAAATCAAAAGTCCAGAACCCTAGTGAATGTTGATGATGAATTCTACAGGAGAACTGGCTGGCTGAAGTAGAGATAGAAATTCTTCTTTCTGACTGCAGAAATCATCAGTGCTCCCTTTTTAAGGACTTCAACTGATTGGATGTGGAGACTTCTGCCATGGCTGAGGGCTATCTCCTTTGTTGATTGTAGATATACTCAATCACAGATGCTAGGAAATGCCCTTACAGTAACAATCAGACCAAGGCTTGCTTGTCAAACAACTGGACACTGGAAGCTTTCCAAGTTAACACATGAAGCCAGCGATCACAGTCCATCCCTTGTCAACTGGCACCCATATACATCTCCTTAAACCATAGTTATTCTCTAAATAAAGACAATAATATAGTTCTACTTTTGCTTAAGTAACTTGACTGTCCTGTGTACAACTGAAAATGCACTATTATATTCCCTAGAAGATGATGTAAGCCCTTATGTAATATTCACTCTTAAACTTGATATCCTATAACTTAAATACTATGACATAAAGGTAAGGCAACTTAAGTTGGTAAGGGGATAAGAGAAGAAAGAGGTAAATCCTTATGTATATACACAAATATATTTATAAGAGTACAAGGAAAATTCTCATAACCATTACAGTCTTATTTCTGCAACTGATCGTGGTTGTAGGTCATATTTATAAATAAACTACCTTATTCCACTACCAATTCCAAATTCCCTTTACCCCCAGCAAGCATCTCAGTTGGTCCTGGTTCTTTGCCTGGTGGGGTAACCAAAACTTTCATTTCTGAAGTGGCTGGGCTATTAGTACTCCTGCTTGGATTGGGTTGTTGCACTTTTCCATTAACTGTAATCACAGGGCATGGAAGAAATTCTGAGATACCCTAAGGCCATGACCATCTCTATCACCATGGCCACTTTGTTCATGAGCCCATTGGGCAATGACAGGGGTGGTTGGGGAAATATCTTGTATTCCAGGCTGTTTCCACCCCTGGAATCCTGACTGTGGGAGAAATATCACCATAGATTCAACAATGATTTGGAGCATGTTCTGGTTTGCTAGCTGCTGGAATGCAATATACCAGAAACGGAACAGATTTTCACAAGGGGAATTTAATGAGTTGCTAGTTTACAGTTCTAAGGCCAAGAAAATGTCCCAATTAAAACAAGTCTATAGAAATGTCCAATTTAAGGCATCCGGGGAAAGATACTTTGGCTCAAGAAGGCTGATGACGTTCAACGTTTCTCTCTCAGCCGGAAGGGCACATGGCGAACAAATGGTGGTGTCTGCTGGCTTTCTTGTGGCTCTACCAAAAGGGGCTCTCTCCAAAATGTTTCCTCTTTTAAAGGATTCCAGTAAGCAACTCCACCTTCAGTGGGTGGAGACACACCTCCATGGAAATCATCTAATCAAAAGTTACCACCCACAGTTGGGTGGGTCACATCTTCAAGGAAACAATCAAAATGCTCCCACCCAGCAATATTGAATGAGGATTAGAGGGCATGGCTTTTCTGGGGGTCCACAACAGATTCAGACCAGCACAGAGCATATACAGCCTCCTGAAGGATGTTATCCCAGCCCTGCAAGATACCCAGTTGGCATTTTAATTGTCTTCAAACATCCATTCCACCATTCTCACAATATAGCTACTTCAAGATGATGGGGGATATGGTAAGACACAGGAATTTTATAATCATGTGCCCATCCCTACACTTCATTTCCTGTGAAGTGGATTCCTTGATCAGAAGCAATGCTGTGTGGAATACCATGATACTGAATAAGGCATTCTGTAAGGCCATGGATGTAGTTTTGACAGAGGCACTGCATATAGGGAAAGCAAATCCATATCCAGAGTACATGTCTATTCCAGTAAGAAGAATATACTGTCCCTTCCATGATGACAATTGTCCAATGTAATCAACCTGTCACCCCAGTAGCAGACCGATCACCTCAGGTAATGGTGCCTTATTTGGGACTTAGTGTTAGTCTCTGCTGTTGAGCACTCAGCAGTAACTATAGCCAGGTCATTCTTGGTAAGCAGAAGTAATAAAGGTTGAGCCCATGCATAACCTCTGTCCCTATCACCATGACCACATTGTTCATGAGCCCATTGGGCAATGACATGGATGGCTGGGGAAAGAGGCTGATTGGTATCCATACAACGGATCATCCTATCCGCTTCTTCAAATCCTCAGCTCTTGAAGTCACCCTCTGATGAGCATTCACATGGGACACAAATAACTTCATGCTTTACTCCCATTCTGAAAGGTCTGTTCACACAATTCTCCCCAAGACCTCTTTGTTACCAATATTCCTATCTTTTTTCCCAAGTCTTGACCATCCAATGAAACCATTGGCCACAGTCCATGAATCAGCATACAAATGCACCTTTGGCCATTTCTCTTTCCAAACAAAATGAACAAATAGATATACTGCTTGAAGTTTTGACCACTGGAAAGATTTCCTTTCTCCACTGTCCTTCAGGGATGTATCAGAAAGGGCCTGTAGTGCTGTTGCTACCCACTTTCAGTTGGTACCAGTATATTGTACAGAACCATCAGTAAATCAAGCCTTTATTTTCTCTTCCTCAGTCACCTGTTCATAGGAAATGCCCCCCAAGAAGCCATAGGTGCAGGTTGAGAAATAGAAGGCAATGTGGTAGGTGTGGGGGCCATCGGCATTTGGGTCACTTCCTCCTGTAATTTCTTTGTATCTTTAGAGCCCACTTAAGCCTTTTCTTGTATATACCACTTCCATTTGATAACGGGGTGCTGTTGCATACACCCAACTTTATGGTTTGGTGGACCATGTAACACCCATCTTATGATGGGTATCTTGATGGCCCATGGCTAGATGTTCAATCTCTACAAAAGCCCAGTAGCAAACCAGAAGCTGTTTCTCAAAAGGACAATGGTTATCTATTGAAGATGTCAGGGCTTTGCTCTTAAATCCTGAGAGTCCACATTGTGATTCTCCTATAGAGGTTGACCAAATGCTCCAGACAACATCTCTATTTGCTACTGACACTTCCAGCACTACTAGATCTATTGGATGATATGGCGCAAGTGGCAGAGCATCTTTTATGGCAGCCTAGACCCTTGCAGGGCTTCCTCTTGTTCCAGAATGCAATAAATACTAGCAGCTCTTTTTGTAAGTCATTAAATGGGAAGGTGTTAGTGCACCCACATGAGGAACATGTTGCCTCTGAAGTCCAAAGAGACCAACTAGCCATTATGCCTCTTTTCTCATTGTAGGAATAGCATGATGTAGGCACTTATCCTTCAATTTAGAAGAGATATCTTAACACATCCCACACCACTGGATGCCTAGAAATTTCACTGAGGTGGACAGCCCCTGAATTTTGGGTGGATTTATTTCCCACCCTCTGAAATGCAAATGCCTTACCAATAAGTCTAGAATACTTCTTGCTCACTAAGTCCAATCACCATGATACCATTTATATAATGGACCAGTGTTATATCTTGTGGAAGGAAAGGCAATAAATTCCCCACAGACTAGATTAAGACATAGGGCTGGAGAACTGACATACCCCTGAGGTATGACAGTGAAGGTGTATTACTGGAAAGAAAACTGTTTCCAGTGGTCTATACTCATAGGTATCAAGAAAAATGCATTTTCCAGAACAGTAGTTGCATACCAGGTATTAGGGGATTACTCAAGCAATATCACATCTGGTACAGGCTCTAGAATGGGAGTCACCATCTGGTTAAATTTAAAAGATTCTACTTTCATCCTCCAAGATCCATGTTTTTCTACACAGGCTAAATAGAAAAGTTGAATGGGGAGATGGTGGGAATCACCACTCTTGTGTCCTTCAAATCCTGGTGCACTAATAGCTGCAATTTCCCAAAAATCTCTATTACTTTAGCATGCCATTGTGCTTGGTAGAGGCAGTTCTAGTGGCTTCCACATGGTCTTTGCAACTATGATAGCCCTCATTTCATGGGTCAGGAAGCTATGTGAGGATTTGCCTGTTTATGAGTATGTCTATTCCAATTATGAGTTCTGAAACTTGATAAATAGCTACAGAATGGGTTTTGGATTCACTGGACCCACTATAAGATGGAGCTGAGCTACAACTGCATTAACAATCTGATCTCCATAAGCCTCTACTCCAACTGGTGGATCATAGAGATGTTTGGGTCTCCTGGAATTAATATCAGTTCAGAATCAGTGTCTACTAACCTACAACACATCTCATTATTTCCTTTTTTCTCTAATGTACACACAACCTGGTAAAAGATCAAAATTGCTTTTGGGGAAAGCTAGGAGGAAGATTAACAGCATAAATCTTCAGCATTTGGGCAGGGTCCTACCTCTAGGGGAGCTGATCTTCCCTTCGTTCAATAGGTTTAGAGCCTTAAATCAGGGAATTAATTGAGGTGCTATGATGGACATGTGATTCTGCCCATTCAACGTGGGTCTTAATTAGTTTTCTGGAGTTCTTAAAAGTGCAGACACAGAGAGTTCAGTGCCTGAGATGCTTGGTGAGCTACCACAGAGAACAGAGAGATGAAACCAGACATAGACATTTTCAGATGCTAAGCAGAGAAATGGAATCCAGAATTTGCCCCAGGTTAAGAAAGGATCCACAGATGCTTAAAGAGAAAAAAAAAACCATTGAAGTCAGAGCTGAAAGCAACAAACCAGGAGCAAGGACAAGATGATGCCAGCCAATGTACCTTCCCAGCTGACAGAGGTGTTGTAGATGTTGGCTGCCTTTCCTCTGAGAAGGTATCCTTTTGTGGGTGCCTTAATTTGGACTTCTTCATGACCTTAGAATTGTAACTTCTAATGTAATAAACCCCATTTATATAAGCCAACCCATTTCTGGTACATTGCATTCTGGCAGCATAATAAACCAAAACACTATATCTACCTTGTCTTTGCCAATTAAGTGCTACCACTTGGCTGCGGTCAACCCAGGGTCTGATCCATTATATTTAAGGACTCAAGTTCAGTGGCAGCAGTTCCAACAGTAATATATGACCTACAGCTAGAGTCACCACAAACTCTTCAGAGATGACGGAGCTACTCTCACAAATTTATTCCTCGGAGTTGTGGTGAAAGGTATATCTACTGGACATTCTAGAGTGGGTGAGTAGTTTTTATATGGTGAATCCACACTAACATTTCATTCTCTTTAAGCCTTTGGATCCTCATCTATGTTATAACAGAACAGTTCTGTCATTTCCACTTCATTTAATGTAGGCCACATTTTGTTTCATGCTTCAGTCAAAAGCACCCAAATGAATAGTTAGAACTCTTTTGAACCCCTTCAGCTACACCATCAACTTCAGCCACTGTGCTTAGTAAGCCCACTAATTCAGCCTCTCCCATCTTTATTTTTCTTCCACCATTATCACTAACTTTGACATCCATTCTCACACATTTTCCCCTGATCACTCTACATATACATTGGGAAGTCATGCAGTTTTTCTGTAGTATAACACACCTCCTCATGGGATATACCTCAGACCTCACCTTGTGGGGTCTGTTGGAACTTCAATCTGGTTATAGGTCTGTAAGAAAAGAGGGTTGCTGGAGGTGAGTCATTAGAGGAATCAGCAGTATCTTGTGAACAATTACCTCAGGGAAATGAATTCCAGTTTTATCTGGCAAAACAGAATTAATGCCTTCAGATGGAGATGAGTAGGCAGTTTCCTCAGTGAAGGCAGTTACAGGTTTATCAGACACATCAGGGTTAGCCTCCTCTGATACAGGTGGATGGCAGATTGGTGGTAGGGTGGCAGATTCCTCAAGTCAGACCTTTACAAGTTTATCTGGCAAAGAAGTCTTAGAAGAATATAGGGTTTCAGTTTCCCCACAGTCATCATTATCAGCTCATATGTCACCATTCCAATGACCAGGAACCCATTTCTTCCTAATCAATGCCCTTTTAACAGAAGACACGCTGCAAGTTTGGGAATTCAATTTGCACTGTAATTCAGCTACTGGCACAATAAGACTCTGTTTTTCACAAATCTCAAGTCTTTGGCAGAAGAAATAAGGTTTCTTTCAGGTCATACATAGAAGCTTTCATGTCTTTCATCCAGTGGGAATTTTGAAGCCCTGAGCTCATCCTTTTCTTTAACAACTTCATCTGGCATACCTTGCAATAACCAGCCAACATCATTATAACTTAGCGTCACAAAACTCCTTTAAGATGTCAAACACACTGTTACCCAGAGCCATGCCTCTTATAAACATTTAAGTAGTGGTCTCCCATGGTGATATTTTGTGACTCTCTATTTCCAATTCATTACATGGGATGTCAATGCCCTTTTGATCATTAGAACTAGTTATTAATCTGATCACTTGGGAGAAAAAAAAAAAGCAGAACTAACTCAGAAACCTCATTCTTAAGATTCTATTCCTCAAGAACCACTCCTGGCACCAAAATTATCTGTATTAGAATTATTCAGAAAGACAGAACTGACAGAAGATAGATAGATAGATAGATAGATAGATAGATAGATAGATAGATAGATAGATAGACAGACAGACAGACAGACAGACAGACAGACAGACAGACAGACAGACAGACAGATAGATAGATAGATAGATAGATAGATAGATAGATAGATAGATAAATTATAGGAATTTGCTCACAAGACCTCGGGGAGATCTGCAAGTCTGAATTCATTGGGGGCAAGTTGCGGGTTTGGACGATGATGATGATGAAGATTCCCCAGGAGAAGCCAGCCGGCTGAAGGAGAGAGAGATTTTTGACTGCTGAAATCTCCCATTCTCCTTTTAAAGCCTTCAATTCTATGGATGAGTAGACTTCTCTCACTACTGAAGGCAAGCTCCTTTTTTGACTGTAGATGTAATCAGCCATAGATGTAACCAACTGACTAATGATTTAAATTTATCTGTGAAACACTCTCACACAATGATAACCAGGGCAGTGATTGCTTGACCAAACAACCAAACACTATAATCTAACCAAGATGACACATGAAATTAACCACCACAGTAGAGCTTTTAAATATTTCTAATAACTTTAGAATTCTTTAGAGATTGAGAAAATATAGGGATTAATGATTGTAAAGTCAATAGCTGCTATGCTTATAGTATGAAACAGTCTGTATGTTTAGGATTCTTGGAGTGGGGTAATATGTAGAATATTCATAGGACTGCTGGAAGAAATGAAGTTTATCTGTGAAGCCAAGTTAAAACTTTAAAACATTAAAAGTTGAAATCAAATTGTAAGTGTATTAAAAACTGGGTTAGGGCATGCGTTAAAGTGAATTTGACAAGCAATAGCAGCTAGTGTGCCCTGAACTGTGATTAAGAAAATAATGGAAGAATATGACTAGATAGATAATAGTGGGAGATTGTAAGAAAATATACAGTCTCTACAGAGAAAGGAAGGAAGGCTGTAATTAGAATGTGAGTATGAAAAGAAAGGGAATTTGTTATTGCTGTTTGTGTGGGATATTATGGAACACATATCTCATGATTGGATAGTAGAAGGAGGCATCAGAGGGGAACTATGTCTCATAGAAGAAAAGGATTGTCCTGGTACTCTCAATATGTGTGGGTCAGGAGAAGGTTACTGAGGGAGAATGGAGCCATTTACATGATGACTGAGTTTAATGTTGTAGTGAAATATGAGGTGGAGATGTCCAGGGGGCAATAGCATACACTGGTCTAAAATTCTGAAGAGAGGTTTGGGTTTCAGAGGTAGGATTTTGGGTCACATATGTGAAGCTTTAGGTGCAAATGACATTAGAAACTGCAAAACATCCATGACAGAAATTTTAGAAAAACTATATAGCAAAGGAAATGGGGCAGCCATAGTCAAGAAGAACCACAATAATGAAAGGAGATCCAAATGATGCAATCCAAAGAAAGGAAATGACCTAGTTCTCTCTAAAATGGAATGGAAAAATGGTGGTGGTTTGAAGTTCATGGGTGACACTTAAGGGCAGAGTCTTAATAGTATGGTAGGGCCACAATTCAAATGGCAAATTATTAAGAAACATATATTTAGTGAAAAACAAAAGACACCCTTCTGGATTGCTTTTTCAATAAATTTGATAGTGGAAAAGAGTTAACACAGAGGAGTTATTTGGAGGAGAAAACAAAGTTAGGATTTTACTTATTTTGTTTTTATTCATTGGTGGATTGTGTGGGTCGTTTGCACAAGGATAGTTTTATTTGGAAGGATAATCCTGCACATTTTTAAGAGAAATTAAAAAAATTAGTGGTGGAGATTTAGAGTTTGACAAAGGAAACTATAGTTGATTGAACAAGTTCCGGAAACACGAAGAAGAGACTGAAATATCTAGGCCTACAGTAGTATTCCCTCTTCCTCAATCTGAACAGTAGAGTAAGAAAAATTTGCAACTGGTCTCATTTGCTTTTACATTTACATTTTATAAAGAAGGAACAATCAATAATAATTTTTTTCACTGTTTCATTGTAGGCACTTCTTTAAGAGTAAGCATAGCTCTAGACATTCTTTTTCCCCTCTAAGGAATGGCCAAACTATGGTTTTGATTTGCATTTCCCTAATGGCTAGTGATGCTGTTGAGCGTCTTTTCATGTGTTTATTCATCATTTGTGTACCTTCCTGGGAGAAATGTCTATTCAAATATTTTGTCCAGTTTTTTATTGGCTTGTTTGTCTTTTTTTAAAGTTGTAGTTCTTATATATACTGGATAGTAAACCCTTATCTGGATATTAAAAGCTTATCAGATATGAGTACAAATATTTCCTCCCATTCTTTAAGTTTTCTCTTTACTTTCATGGTTAAGTCCTTTGATGCACAAAAGGTTTTAATTTTGATGAAGTCCCATTTATCTATTTTTTTCTTTCTTACTCATGCTTTTAGAGTAAATTCTAAGAAACTATTGCCTACCACAATGTACTGCAGATATTTTCCCACGTTTTCTTATAGGCATTTTACCATTTTCATTATTACATTTAGGTCTTTGATACATTTTGTACAACTTCAGTTGTTTTTAACTTATCAAGACGTGTTTGGGACCAATATGTGGTCTATCCTGGAGAACGATCCATGAGCACTTGAAAAGAACGTATATCCTGCTGTTTGGGGGTGCAATGTTCTGTATATATCTGTTAGGTCTAGTTCATTTATCATTTATTCAAGTTCTCTGTTTTCTTATTGATCCTCTGTCCAAATGTTCTATCTATGATGAGAGTGGTATATTGAAGTCTCTGACTATTATTGTAGAGATGTCTATTTCTCCATTCAGTTTTGAAGTGTTTGTCTTATATTTTGATATAACTTACTTTTGCATAGTTATTCATAATTTATTCATTCATCTGACAACTTATATTGGCTTCTACTATGGAATAGACATTTACTGAATGAAAATGATGCAGTTGCTGAATTCAAGGAGCTCAGAGTCTTGTAGGTTAAACAATTATGAGGCAAATAGGATTCTGTCATAGAGATGATGATGTGAACTTATTTGATATCTGTGGCAGTTCTTTGTAAATGGTAAAATACCATGCCTTTAAGATGGTATCTCTAAGGAAGAAAAGGGCTTCAATGATGAATATGCTTCATTAGATGAAAAGGAGTTTTGTAGTGATCTTAAAATATCTCACTTTTCATTTTGCTAGTTCCAGTCTCCTGCCAATCCTGCTATTAGTTGGAAAATTTCTAATATATTAGAAGACTTATAAAGCTATTTGTGGTGGAACAAATACATTTTTGAAATAGTGTTACACTGTATAAAATTAGTCTGTGTCTCAGTGAGCAAACCCTGAAACTTTATTACATCATTAATATATAATAGAGCACCCTTTATTGGACCATCAGTGCATGGCGTGTGTATGTTGTGAGGGAGAAAGCCAAACACCATCTACTTTCTACTATAGAAGAAACTTCATTTATGATCATCTATTTAATAAAGCAAAAAATATATAAAACTATACATATATATATATACACACACAATCTGGAGTATCTTAATGTTATTATAATTATAAATGTCTATTATTATACAGAAGAAATTTAATCTTTTCAAATATTTCTTTAGGACTCAGTAACATTCATTTAACGTAAATGGAGATGATAATAGATAAACAGATTAGATAGATAGATAGATAGATAGATAGATAGATAGATAGATAGATAGATAGATAGATGAATTTCTGGAGTAACTTGATAGGAAATATGGAACATTAGAGCTGATAGGGACTGAAATAGAAA
Organism: Myrmecophaga tridactyla; assembly: GCA_004026745.1. Classification (NCBI taxonomy): domain Eukaryota; kingdom Metazoa; phylum Chordata; class Mammalia; order Pilosa; family Myrmecophagidae; genus Myrmecophaga; species Myrmecophaga tridactyla. Next base: position 116,173 of record PVIY010001287.1, on the reverse strand, counting down.
TTATCTATCCAGTTCCTTAATTTTATAGGTGAAAACCTGAGGTTAGTAGAAGAAATAGTGCTGGAATCCACTTGCCCTTATGCTTGTTCAGGACTTTTTCCACTAATATTTAGTCCTTTGTTTTTTTTCTTTAAATTAAAACTGTCTTGATAGCATTGCATTCATCACCTTGTCATATAACTATCTGTTTACTCATCTATTTACCACTCACCTCTAGAATGGAAATTTTCTTGATAGTCCAAAGCTATGCTTTGCTTGCATGTATCCCTGGTACAAGCACAATTCCTAAAGCATAGCAGATAGTTCAGAAATATTATTGTGAATGAATGAATGAGCTGTCCTTTCAAAATTCCAAATTTCTAAACTCTCCACTTTAAGCTCCAACCAGAGTGTTTCCTTTCCCTCTTCTCTGGCAGATTCTCTGATCTACTCAGCTGAATATAGGTGAATCAGGGCTTTGTGCTTTTCTATAAGGCAAGCAAATTCTGGTATTTCTGGGGCATTTCTGAGAGACATATTCTTAAATGATGTAGAATGGAAGTTAAAAACAGACATAAGGATTACTTAAGGGGCAGTGGTAAGGGACGATGGAGGAGTGTAAGATGGACCCAAGGCTGATATTATTTGATAAGTTCCAAAAAGCAATGTTGCAAGTTTCTTGATTCTCTAGGCCACCACTGAGACTCTCACCTGGAGGTGGGGAAATCCGATTTCACTGAGTGCCTACTTCTCTTCCCCTATCCCCTTTTGCAAACATCTTTAATTGAAGCATATAGCATCCTGTTGAGAAAAGGTCGATGATATTGATGATATTTTACTTTATTTAGGAAGAAACTGAGACATGGGAAGGTTAAATCATTTTTCCAAGGGTACAATGAGTTAGTGTGCTCACAGGACTCACACCAGTGTATCACTCTGCTTTTCTTGTACCCTAGATTAAATGCAAGCTTTTCTGTTAATATGGAAATATTCCTAATTGCTCCACTCTAGTAAATATCTACCTGAAGTACCAACAGTTAAAATAACTTTAGAGTTAATTCTTAGTTAATACCCCATGTTTTTCTTCTGTTTTATTAATACATCAGAAAGGAAAAGACTAAATTGCCCATAAAGCTTACAAAAATTTCAAAGTTGTTGTCTTAAAAAGTACATTAAGAAACATGGCTACTGGAATACAGTTGTTTCGGTTTGATAATACAAAATTAATTTTTTAAAAACACATTAAATGTGCTTTTCTTAGACATCTTCCTTTATCTGATTAAATGTTTAAAGAATAACTGTTCGAAGTAAGGTTGCCAAAGGACGATTAAATATGTTTTTGCTAAAAACAAAACAAAAAAGCAAAAACTTGTTTTACTGATACCTTGGAGTTGCATTCTGTGATGATAACTGATGAATAGTTTTGTTTTGTTCCCTTTTTTTTTTTGCCAGAAAGATTGTTTATACATTACTGAGATCTCTTGATGAATTTTTTCTCACATTTTAAAGATGGTAGGTTTTTTTTTTTACTTCCCAAATGCAAATTAAATACAAAAGGAAAACAGATATTTTGATCAAGTCTACAATTCCTCAAATAAATATTTCCAACAATGAATAATACCAGTTATATTATAAATGTTAGCTTTAGAGAGAGTGGTTTATTCCTATGAGATTTTCTTTTTTAAAAAGAGCTGTATCCATTATAAATGAATATAAAAGGTGTTTTCATTATAAGATTGCATTATGAGCATGTAAATCAAAAGATAAAATTGTATCATTTTATGCAATACATCTTACTTTCACTTCTTTCTGCTTATATCTATCTAAAATATAGCCTGGCTGCATGGGCACATTTTTATAAATAGCAATCAAGTTAATTGTATTAATTGCTCCCCTTAAGAATATTATTTGTCTTAAATTTAAAAATGTTTTTGCATGAGGAAGAACAAAGGAATGTCAAAACTGCAGGGTGTTGAAAATAGATGGTAATTCATATTTTAAGCTTTAACTTATGTGTGAGACTAAAACAAAAAAATGTTTATTTTGTACAAAATTTATATTTTGACTAGTGCATTTCCTAATATAACTAATGTGGACAGTTTAATTGAAAATCATAAGTACACAGAACTTTGAGTAGGGCATAAGATTTTGTAGGTTTGTCCAGAGTGATGCCCTAATAAATCCCAGAGTGATTTGAACAGTGAATAAAAAAGTATTTGCGAAGTCCCCTTGGGGGAATGGCAAGAAAGGGGGAAATTCAACTTCCCCATGTGGAAAATTCCTGATATTCTCACAAGCAGTGGGGACAACCACAGCAATAGGCTAGGCCCTCAATCTTGGGGTTTGTTCATATGAAACTTATCCCTGCAAAGGATAGGCTAAGCCTACTTAAAATTAGGCCTAAGAGTCACCCCCAAGAACCTCTTTTGTTGCTCAGATGTGGCGTCTCTCTCAGCCAACATGACAAGCAAACTCACTGCTCTCGCCCTCTGTACCTGGAACATGACTCCCAGGGGTGTAAACCTTCCTGGCAATGTGGAACAGAAACCTAGAATGAGTTGGGATTCAGCATCAAGGGATTGAGTAAAACTTCTAGATCAAGAGGAGGAAGAGAGACATGAGACAAAATAAAGTGTCAATGGCTGAGAGATTTCAAACAGAGTCAAGAGGTTATCCTGGAGGTTATTCTTATGCATTATATAGATACCAACTTTTTAGTTAAGATGTAATGGAGAGGCTGGAGGGAAGTGCCTGAAAATGTAGAGCTGTGTTCCAGTAGCCATGTTTCTTGAAGATGATTGTATAATGATATAGTTTTTGCACTGTGACTGTGTGATTGTGAAAACCTTGTGTCTGATGCTCCTTTTATCTACCCCCTGTACAGATGAGTAAAACATAAGGATTAAAAATAAATAAATAATAGGGGGGACAAATGTTAAAATAAATGTAGAAGATTGAAATGCTAGTGATCAATGAAGGGAGAGGTAAGGGGTATGGTATGTGTGAATTTTTTTCTTTTTTCTTTTTATTTCTTTTTCTGAATTGATGCAAATATTCTAAGAAATGATTATGATGATGAATATACAATTATGTGATGACATTGTGAGTTATTGATTGTATTCCAGGAATGGAATGATCATATGATAAGAATGTGTGTGTTTGTATGTTGTTATGTTTAAAAAAAATTTTTAACAATTAAAGTAAAAAAATATAGAACCAATAAAATGATAGTAGAAAATCTTGCATTCAATCTTATTTATTTATATAATTCAACACATATTTACTGAGGACTTGGAAGAGATTAGCTGATCATAATGTCAAATAAACGAAGAAAAGTCAATCATCAAAGAAATATTTTCTCTTCTCAGGAAGCTCACAGTCTAATCAAGAGAGTTAGCAACAAACCAGTAAATTAGTTTTCCCTGTATTGAGCATATTTCTCCATGCCAGCTATTTTTTAAGGACAGAGCATAATTTCTGTAGCCATATTACTTGCATTAAATGATAGATTCTCCAATTGCTCCTGGGAGAACTTGAACACATTATTTAATCTGTTTCCTTTTTTTGGAATATAGGGGTGGTATCGGTACCTGAGGTAGCTATGATTGTTAATAAATTAAAAGGGTGAAGTTACTAAAAGAATGTTTTGGCATACAATGAGGACGAAATCTATATTCACTAATAATAACTCTAATCCACATATCACATGCATGAGATAAGACTCAAAATCCCTGACAAGGGCTTCGCAAGGTTGTATTCCTAGGGAAGGCGGGGCTGTGATTCTGTCCTACTTTGGCTCAACAGACTGTCAGTGGCACCCTGGACTTCAATGCAATTTTAGCATTTAGAGAACTTCAAGACATTTGTCTCACAAGGTGTAACAATATAAAATGACGCTGCTTTGTTTTTCTACTGCATATGTCATCTTTGTGAATACTGAAATGCCTTATTCTTTCATTGCTTTCAGCAATTGTTTAAAAATAACAACAATGTAACACCATTTTCTCTAGAGCTGTTAAGAATGGGAACATTTAAACTACAAGATAGGCCTTTTAGAATATTGGCCTGCCTTTATGAAGTCAATCAATTTGTAATCCTTGATTATTTTCTCCATTAATCTTTTTTCTAGTTTTGATAGACCTTTCATTTACTCTTTGTGTGAATTGTTTTGCCTTTTACTGGGGTTTGATGAGATTATGAGTTATTTTATTTTATAGCTTTTACAAAGTTGAATAATATCTCCTGACATTAAAAATTAGGCCTAATTATGTTTTGTAATAGATTTCTTTTTAAACAAAACTCATCAAGAATTGAAAAGCAGTGTTCTAGGCATTAAATATGGGGGCAAGGTGGCAGGAGTTGCAGATAAGAAATTGTCTTAGCTACCTTCGTTTTCTGGGCTACTATGACAAATGACACACAATGGGTGTTAAACAGGAATTTATAAGCTCACTGTTTCAGAGGCCAGAAGAGCAAATCAAGGCTTTGGTAAGAGTATGCTTTTTCCCAGGGTTGTAGCTTTCTGGTGCTGGCTACCAGCAGTCAATCCTTGGGATTCCTTTGCTTGAATTTTTGCCTTCCGTCACATGGCGATGTCCTTTCCTTTCTAGCCTTTGTGACTTCCATGTCTTCTTTATAAGGCCTCCAGTATTCTGCATTAAGACCCACCTTCATACAATTGTATGACCCCTTTACTAAAAATGTGTCTTCAAGAGGACCTGTTTTCAATGGGTTGACACCTACAGGAATGCAAATTAATATTAAGAACATATTTTTGTTGGGGTACGTGATTCAACCTACTGCACAAACCAAAGGGGGGTTCTGTGATATTTTACCTCTTCAACTGGATAAAGACATTGTTTTCTTTTAATTGTCCTATATGTAGTGCCAGATAGATATGCACTTAATTTTAATTTATGTAGTTTGTCACTTTTCTAGGTCTCTTCTGAACTTTAGAGACAGGAAGAGATAAGATGTGACATGTTCAAACTCCAGTTAAGGCACCAAGTAACCACCCCTAACCCTGTGTCACCCAGTCATCTGAAAATCCATTAGACGAGGCAGGGAAAGTAAAAGACTGCAGAGGAATGGCATGCCCTTTATCTGAATACGTTTGAACACTCTACAAACATTACTAACATTTGCATTTTACTAGAAGTTTATTTGAAAAGTCATTCTATTTAATTAATACAATATGTGTTATATGCAAAATGTTAAGTACATTTTTGGCTTAGTAATCCTACATTATTGAAATATAAACTTGGTGCTGTTTTACCCACTGCTGAGGGACACTGAGTCAGAAACTGTATCAGTCAAGGTTTCCCAGAGAAACAGAACTGACAGGATGCATATGTGTGTGTGTGTGTGTGTGTTTGTACTAAAAGATTTACTACAGGAATTGGCGTATGCGACAGTGAGAGTTGGCAAATCCAAGTTCCGTAGGGTAAGCCTCAAGCTGGAAACTCAATGAAGATCAGGAAAAGGTGGATGGCTGAAGTAGAGATCGAAATTCTTTCTAACCACGGAAATCCCCAGTTCTCCCTTTAAGACCTCCAACTTATTGTTGAGGCGTCTCTTCTCATTGCTGAAGGCAATCTCTCTTGTAATCAGACATAGATATAACCAACTGACTAATGATTTAAATGCATTTATGAAATACCCTTAAGTACTATCAAGTAGGCCCATGCTTGCTTGACCAAATAACTCGACACCATAATCTAGCCATATTGGCACATGAAATTAACCATAACAGAAACTGTCCCTGTTCTGGCATTATTTTGCAGACTATATATATGGAATATATACCTACTGGAATGATTTACCTAAATCTACACTATATCTACATATATAGAGATTTATAATGCAGTTTAATATCTAGTGGATAAAGATCATATATATATAGTGTAGATTTAGATAAATCATTCCAGCTATCTGAGGCCATTTCTTCATATAGAAAATTAAAATAATGACAGACCAGATGACTTCTATGTTATGCAACTGTGATATAGTTGTGTGATACTGTGACTATGAAAAGTAAAACCATTTAATAGATAGATGTGCCTTTCAAAGGTTTGATTTCATAAGTCATTTATATTTCTAAATGTATTTAAGTTCAAAAGTATAGTTATGTATATTAACATAAAAATATTTTTGAGAGTAATGTTCTTTCTATATTAATTTATTTTAATTAAATATACCATCTATGTATATAGATTTCTTAATATAAATATATTTGCTTAAGTGGAAAGTACAAATAATACATATTTCTGAATATAAATTTATCTGCTTACAGTAGAAAATGCAAATAATACAGACATACATAATAAAAATGTAAACACCCCTGAAGTCTCACCTCTCATAGGCAACTACTAGAAATAAGTTGGTGGGTCTCCTTCCAATTATCAATACAGGAAATTTAAAAACCATATATAAAACTTCCCTATACATGCATACATGTATATATATATACACATATGATGTATCTGTATATTATATATATGCACTTGGTGAAACTTTTTTTTTCCCCATTTAATAGATCTGGAACACCTCTCCATGGTAATGACTATTTGTACAAATGACAACATGAAATAGCATACAAAAACCACCTTAGGTGATTTTCACGCCCAGGGGGCAAATTCTCTCCAGTCTCAAGAATCACTGTTGTGAATTCTGGGTTTTGTATCATGCTTACATTTATTTGTAAATGTAATTTGACATTTGTGCATGTTTGTAAACGTTTGTCTGCATTTATTTTCTTCTAGTATTTTCTTTTCTTTTCTCTTGATAGTATGTATTCTTTCATCTACCTGTAATTTGCTTTAGCATAAAGAATGAGCTGGTGACCAGCCCCTGCCCTGATGAAAGCCAATTATCTCTACTCTTTTGGTTGAAGCAAAACATTTTGCTTACTGACTTTGAATGCTTTCTAAAGACAAACATATTTTTGAATATAAATATATTTGCTTACAGTCAAAAATGCAAATAATACAGACATATATAATAAAAATGTAAACGCCCTTGAAGTCTCACTTCTCATAGGCAAGCACTAGAGATAACTTGGTGGTTATTTTAATTTTCATCTATTTCTAGAAATTGATTAAAATAGATTAAAAGAATCTTTTAATCCTTTGTACTGCTTATGCCATAGTATTTTTATTTAGATTTATAATGCAGTTTACTATCTGGTGGATAAAGATCACTCCACACATACTCATTGCTGTGTTTGGTTATCTTTATCCAAGATATTTTCTCATGTCTATTTTTTTTATTTTTCGGTTAAATTTTAGAATGTTTTATGAAATCTTAATATCCTAAAGCCCTAAAAAATTATAGTTATGCTTGTTCCTTGATTTTCATGCTTTTTGTTATAGGCACATTTGAGATTACATCATAAATTAGATTTTACAAATTGTTACCTCTGTATTTCTGAAGCAATTCACAGCCAGCCCCCTTAATGAACAATCTTATGCTCCCTAGTAGCTTTTCTGATAGCTCAATTTTTCCACGTGAATGATTAAAACACTTGAAAACAATGGAAGGAACCTAGAAGATGTTCAATAAATACTTGTAAAATATGAAAGACCTTTAGTTCTGCTGATTTATGATTTATAAAGCTATGTAAAACGAAAGAGTAACCTTTTATTGTTCTTGATATCATGGAATATTTGCAGGGTTCTACCAGTAAAACAGGCCCTGCCTTTTGTTCAATTGTGACATTCATATTAAAATAAAGAACTATTGGAAATGTTAGGTTGTATATATGGTAACAGAGCAAATGAAAAAAAAATCCATGGAACTGCACTACACAGTGAATCCTAAATTAAACCATGGACTGTGGTTAAGATTACAATTTTAAAAATGTGCTGCCATCAATTGTAATAGATGTTCCATCCCAATGCAAGGTGTAAATATTAGGGTGGTATATGGGAATCCAGTATTTTATGCATGATTGTTCTGTAAACCCACAACTTCTCTAACAAAGATAAAAAAGCAAAAAGAACACAATGATAAATAAAAATAAAGAACTATCTATCTATTTTTCAATATGCTGAGTGTTATTTGAAATAGATTTTAAATTTTGCCAAATGCAAATTTTAATATGACTCAGCTTTTTAAAAATCCTTTCCTTTTCTCCTGTTAGTATATCAGAGTGTTTTGTTAATGTAGACCTGGAAAAATACAATTGGAAAGATCTTCTTTAAATAAAGGACTATAAATTTAGTTCTGAAACTGAATAAAATTTAGTTCTGAAAGTGAATAACTATTTAGAATGGAAAAAGAAAGGTATCTTGAAAGAGGCTCATAAAAGTAAAGGAGAGTGAATCTAAAGTTGCATCAGCTTCCAATTAAATTTGAATCTTGTGATGAATTATATTTACAGAATTTATAATATTTAGCGAAACTTCCATTTCTGAGAGGAACCATGGTTGGTTATAGCAAACTATTCATTAAGTACCCTTTTTAATTCTATTTATTAGTAATATTTTCTTTTCTTACATCACTATCTTTGTAAAACTACTTCACAGCATCTTTTTTATGACATATTTATACATTTTAAAAATCTGTCTTTATTTTTTTTAAAATTCATGAAACTATACTACACAGTGAACCCTAAGAGAAACCATGGTACAATTGAAAACTGTGCCATCATCAATTGTAACAAATGTTTCACAACAATGCAAGAAATTTTTAATAATAACATGGCATATGAGAATACTGCATTTTATGCATAATTGTTCTGTAAACCTACAAATTCTCTAATAAGGAAAACTACATATAGACTGTCTATAAGCTTCATATTTCTTGCAGATGTTGCTTTTGTGCTTCAGGAAATGTCAGGTTTTAAATATCAAAATAATTCAGGGCGGGCCACGGTGGCTCAGCAGGCAAGAATGCTTGCCTGCCATGCCAGAGGACCCGGGTTCGATTCCTGATGCCTGCCCATGTTAAAAAGAAAAGAAAGAAAAATAATTCAGTCTGGTGGTAGGACAGAAATTCATGGTCAGCATAGATAATAATGGCATCTTTTTGAGTTTAATGACAATGAGCATGATAACTGTTTATAAGTTAATTATCAAAATATAGGCATTTTGGGGATGATGTTGAACTTGTTATATACAATATATTTATCTTTAATACATTTTGAAATCTTAATTACAAACTGATCAAAATTTAAGAAATGTAAAAAAATCAAAGTAGGCAACTATTACTGTTTAAGTAGCTAAGTTCTCATTTTATAAGTTTTCTACTACAGATTATTATGCTAGCTTTTGTAAAGCAAAGGGCATCTTTAATATGGTGAAAGCCTTTGTCCATAATTCAAATTCTCATTTTCTTTCGCAGAGTACATCAGAGTAGCTTTTAAAAGCGATAGGTACTTAGGAACTCATTTTAATTAAAGTAATCAAACTATATTTACTACCTAAATTAAATTTCCTATAACCACTCTACCATTTCATTATATACAAAAGGAAACTAGCATAAGAATGCCAACTATAAGTCCTACCCCTTTTGGCTTTTACCAGGAAGATCATCTCCTTTGAAGCATAAATGAAAATAATGAAATTATAAAGAAATAATGATGAGTTATATAAACATGAAGCTGTTCTAGCTTTCTGAAACTTAGTCTATATTGCTATCCACTTATACCATCACCAGGGGAAGAATGCTTAATTTTTGTCCTATCTACAGGACAACAAACAATTCACTTAACTCTTGTTAAAATCGGTTAATATTCATTGTTATAACACCGAAAGAAGAAAGTTCCATGGTGAAATAAAAGTTATTGTCTGATAAAAATTATGGAAGTTTGTTGGTGACGTTCATTGGGGAAAATTTCATGGAGGAACTGATACCTTAGCTGGAGTTCAAAGGACAGCTAGCCCTGAAGTAGATGGAGACATAGAGAAAGGCATTATTCAATTTTCCAAAGATGAGATTCAGTAAGGTTAAATTAAATCTGAATGGTTGCACAGTTAGTGAATAGAAAAGTCAAACAAAAAGCTGAGTCTTCATCAAGCTATTGCTTACTATACCGCAGCGTCAGAAATCAAAATGAGAGGCCAAAGATCTTGGTCCAAATCATGAAGAATTATTTGGGGTAGAACAAAGCCTACAACACCTGTCTTTTATGTATTAATGCACGATACCACATTGCTCATCATAGAAGAAGGAAAAAAAGAAATTAAATCACAAAGGCTTTCAATGTAGCCGCGTATCAGAATTTGCCAAAATATAGTTGAATTTGTTGAAGAACATGATCAATAACAGGTGTAATTTTAATAACATATTTTAAAATTTAGTTCTATCTGTTTGATACTGACTTACTGACTGAAGCTAAATCCTTTGAAGGATAATTACGATATAATTAATGTGAAAATAGTTTCTGTGCTCTTGTTGTTTTCTCTGGAGGTTCAAGTGTTACCATTCAAGTGTGTACGCCTGAGTAAAATAAAATTATAAATTAAAAAAACCCATGACAATATTTTAAATTTTAATAAATACCTGGACTCTAGCAGTCTTATAAATATCAATCTTCGTATATTAATTAGAACCCAACTAATGAAGTGCTTTTGATATTTTCAATCGAGAAGGAGTTGGCAAAGAAGTTTCATTGCACCAAGCCCTGCACATTTGAAACATTAATTTTAGATTCCTCTATGGCAATATAATGTGTTCTTGTAGTCTTCCAAGATGTGCCATGTTTTAGAATCTTTTCTGTGTCATAAACCAAGAGACATGACATAAACAAAGTAAATGATGACCACACTGTTCAAAGAGAGTTACCCTTTTAATAAACTGCTTTTATGCCACATACTTGGTTTGATTGTCAGACAATAATGTACTTTTAATAAAAAATACTAAATAATTCTGAATATTGCTAATCACCCCCAGGAGAAGTGAAGCAATGTCCAAATGCAACTCTACAAATACACATTTAAAATCATTTATAATTTATATTATTATGGTGGCCAGGTTGCAGTTTGGGTACCATACACTACCACGTTAGTTTCATCCTTCTAAACAATGGCTTAATTACAGATTTTCCCATTACATCAGTTTCTTTGGGAAGAAAGAATGATACTGTTCAGGATCTTCTCCCTCCCTGAATCTTCCTTACATGACCATATTTTCCCAAGAGCAAGAAGCAAAAGAACTGTTTCTGTATTTTCTGGTCTCAGTTTTAAAGTTGCCCAGCTGTATATGGTATTCAGGGTCAAGGCATTCCTCTAGGAGTGATATACTCATTTTAGTGAGGATGGAATACAATATCCCTTTTCTATAAGCAATAGAGACTTTTGGAACTGTAATGATCATGGTTATAGAAAGGTCCGGTTTCGCCATAGTAGTAATGTTAATATTACTAATAAGGCATTAGTAGCCTGTTAGTAACCCTTTTACTATACATTAATTACTGTGCTTTGTGTATTGCTCAGATTATCTCATTTCATCCTTCAAACAACCTTACAGGCGTAGATGGTACTTTTATTTCTCAGATGAGCATTACTGAACTTTAAAGACATTAAAAAACTTATGGTCACAAGTTAAAAAATAAATCATGAAACCAGACATATAAGGCAGATCTCTCCTCAGGTAAAGACTAACTGACTCCATGCTATGAGCTCAGTATTTATCAATCGTGTTTGCCAGAGGTTGAAAACAGGATCACACGTATTTCTTTAATCAGTAACTTCTATGATGTTACATGTAGCAGTTACCACATTTTGATTCAAACCAGAATTCAGATCAGCTCTGAAAAAGCTGAGAGGTTGGTGATCCTTAATGGGATTTACTTGTGTAAATAAATATGCATGAGGTCTGCTCCGTGGGGAGCTAAAGAAAGAGAGTTGTTTTATGCATGGAGGTCTAGAGCATGGAGCAAATGGCATAAGGCTCAAAATATGGCCATAAAGCTACAGCTGACGGATTCGATTTCATGATAGGCTTTGCGAGACTGAGTCTAGGAGAAACATTAGAGTCCAGGTACAGGGAAGTACAGTTTGCAGGGAGCAGTCACCATTCTTCCACACAGAACCCAACAGTGCTCTAGATCTTCAAATACTGGGGATTTATTTGGTTCCTAGAGAAGGTAGTTTTGGTTTGCTAAAGCTACTGGAATACAATATACCAGAAATAGTTTGGCTTTTACAGTGTGGATTTATTAGCTTACAAATTTATCATTCTAAGGCCACAAAAATGTCCAAATTAAGGCATCAACAAGACGATACCTTCTCTGAAGAAAGGCCGCTAGCATCTGGGAAGGCACATGGCTGGTGTCTGCTGGTCCCTCTTTCCTGGGTTTCATTCCATTTAGCTTTGGGCTTAAGTGATTTCCTTTCTCAGCTCTTTGAGAACATTTTCTCTCAAAGCTGTCTGTTTTTCTGTCCTTTATTTTCCTATGAAGGACTCCAGTAAAAGGACTAAGACCCACCTTGAATGCGGTGGGTTACATCTCAAGTTGAAATAACCTGACCAAAAGTTCCCACCCAAACCAGGACTGCACCCATAGGAATGGATTAAAAGGACATGGCCTTTTCTGGGCTACATAATAGCTATCACAGTACCCTTGGCATTTTCCGAGGGCATCGTAAAAGAAGCAATGGGGGGCATGGAAAAAATGAAGACACCGGTTTGCTCATATGGTTCAACTTATTCGGGCGCCATTCCTGAGCATGGGGAGAAGTCCACATAGAAACATGCAGAAATAACTGGGAAGGGCCTTGAGGTATGGGGCCTGGGTGGATGCTCTTTAAGTCAAGCAGATGGAAGCTAAGCGCATGGTAACTTGTGGGCAAATGATACTGTGGGTCACATTTGAGCCCACTGTCTGCTGATATCTCTTAGACTTCAAGTATTTGGGGACTTCCATATTATTTGTGGCTAAAATTCTCAAAGACTAGAGTGACTAGTTGATGCTTTCTGTGTGCTCTAAATATCTCCCAACTTCATGCTTTTTACAAGTCTTCTCTACCTAAAATTGCTTTTCATGTCTACCTTTGAATTTTAATAGTTTTTCCTCAATATCCAAATTAACTTCAATTTTTCTGACTGGCATGACTGATTTTCTGTCTCTCCCACCTTCACATTCTATGAAGCGAATAAAAAAATAATTACTTTTTGAATTGGTAATAACACTATATAAGAAGCTTTGAAAATTAATCTACATGTATGAAAAAAAAAGCTCAGAAAATCATGTTCCCACCTTGGAAAGGGAAAAGGAAGATAAGATACTGCTTGAAGTTGGTGACTTCTGAAATATATTCCATTTATTGGGCTGTATGAAGCATCTTCATGATGTTACTAATACCTTATTTTATTATCAATGCATTTAAAAACTTATTAAAACAGCAGTGACCAAGAACTAATAATAGAAACAATTTGAAAAAAATCTGTTCCAATCACAGTATCATTCTTATGTACAAAAATATTTCTTTTTGTTAAAAATTAAAATCTTACTATTCAAATGACCTCATTTTGCAATTACCTCTTTGTTATCATTTACACATGCACAGTGAGTGTGGAAAGATTTCCAACCTCTTCCCTTCCATTCTGAATTCTCAGAGGATAATGTTGTGCTGGATTTTAAAAGATGCATGAGTGAAGAAAGATGAGCTCTGTCAGATTTCTCTACTTTGGACTCATATATTTTCCCTATATCCGTACAACAGACAAAACAAAAAGATAGAAAGATTTGTCATTTCCTATTCTGGAAATGGTAGTTTAATTTCAGATTCCATTTTCAATGTCTGAAAAAAACCCAGTTACCTTCTGTTTTAAAATTATAATCTAGTAATCAAGCCTATGAAAAACTTGGATAAAATGCTAAGATTAGATTTATTTCAGAGAGCACTGCCATTTATATAAGTTTCCAATTTTTAAACTCTCTTACTCATTGCAGTTGTTGATTAAACCGCTCCATGATTTCTATCATTGGTTATCACACTGTAAACACCCAACTGTAATATCAAAAGGTATCAGCATGGATGGCTCCCATGATAATCTCTAACTCACACATTATTTCATTTCATTTCATTTGGAATGTCAGTTTTAAACCTTTAAGTACTGAGCCCAAATGAAATTTTTATATGAGATTCCTGATTCGTCATTAGGGCTAAATTGCATATAGGTATCTCCAGATTTTTCATCACTACAGCATCCCTGAAAAATACTTATCGTAAGCCTGAGAACATTCCTCAAATCATTTATTCATGTCTTCACAATCATAGAAAGAATACAAGTAGTGTCAGTGGTTAATTGAAATCATGGATCATGTCTCAGTTTGAAAATGTACAGCTTTTGTCTACAATAAAACCTTCTAAATTTTTGCATTAGAGGAAATCATATGATAATATAAATTGAGGGTGTTTCTCTCCTTATTAAAAATATGCATATTTAATATTCTCTTTCAGTATGGTTTCATTTCACTTTTAAAAATCTTTTTTGCTTCACTTCACACAGCAATGAAGTCAGAAATGCTTTAGGGGGAGAAAAAGAAAGAAAGAAAGAAAGGCAGTATTCCCAATTCAAGGGATTGGGTATTTTATAGTAAAATAATAAAGTACTTTGAACATTTTGCTAATAACTAACACTATGAAAACTTTATCATGCTCTTAAAGAACTTACAATCTAGTTTCATTTTTAAAAAAATTGATATCTTCTTGACTGTATTCTGAGAAGTTTATATTTGGGTCTCTGTTATTTTTTCTGCCTCCCAAGCATTTATAACTGTGACCTAGGAAAGTTATTTTGGTTTGTTTGTTTATCTATTTCTTTATATTGTTAGCATATATATGCAAAGAGTCTTGGAAAACATTTTTGAGCCCTATTTTACATTTTAGGAAACTATACTGCTGTGTGACATGAACCAGTGAGATGTTTTGATGATTTTTTTTTATTCTATCGATGCAGTAAATTATAAATATAATCAGTTAATTAATTACAATAACCTTTTTCTGGTGGAGAATGGAATTTTCCTCACTAGGCCTCTGTTTTCTCATCTGTATTTTGAGGAAGTTGAACCGATAATGTATAAAGGTAGTCTTTGTTTTATAAATTTGCAATTCTTGTTGAAGATGTTGTGATAAACATACACACTAAACATCATTCGTTTCACCCAAATTTTAAAATTTACTACAAATTTGTTCATAATATCCTCATGATATTTTAAATTTCTACTGCATCTGTCATGTAACCCTTTTAAGTCCTAGTAATTTTTAATTTGTGCCATCTCTCTTATGTTCTTGTTCAAAACCTCCATATGTGGTTTTTATTTTGTGTATTTTGTTTTTGTATGCTGTATGGCGGGGTCACATTTCATTCTTTTTCCATGTGAGTATCACATTATTGCAGCACTATTTATTGAATTTTTGTTGGTTTGTTTTGCTTTTTTTTGGGGGGGGGTGGGGGAAGTGGATGGACCCGGAATAGAACCTGGGTCTCCCGCAATGGCTGGTGAGAATTCTACCGCTTGAACTACCCTTGCACCACCCCCAGAGGTTTGTTTTATAAACTTTCATAGAGTCAACTTTTGGTCTTAGTGATCCTCACTCCTGTGTTTCTTCATTTTCCTTATCAGTTTTAGTTTTGTCTTTATGTTTCCTTCCTTCTAATAGTTTCGGGCTTACATTATTATTATTTTGTAATTTTTCCATTGGAATACTTATTATTTCTAGCTTTTTCTTTTATTAAACATTTAACATTATTTGTCTTCTCCAAAACACTGCTGTAGATATAAACCACATATTTTTCAGGTTGCATGCAATTATTTTTCAGTTCTAAATATTTAGAAATTTCCATCATGTTATCTTCTTTGACACATACCTTATTTAGAAGTGTTTTTTAGTTTCTAAATTTCTGAGAATTTTTAGCTATGCTTATACTTTCTAATGTTATTGGCTTTTCTAATTGTAGGCTTCAGGCTATCAATTATTTTGAATTTGTTCAACTACCTTTTGTGGCCCATTGAATTTATAAAAACATAAAAATACGGAAGAGCCAAACATACTTTCTAAAGTTAACACATGAAGAAATAGATATAGTTAAAACAAAAGGAGGGAAAAGAGTATTATCAGTAGATTAGTTCAAATGCAATTTAAAAGAATGAAGAACTGACCTCTGAGCAAGGTGACCAAGATGATTCATTACAGAATCCAAAAGGCAGGAACATCTGGGCCCAGCCCTCTATTTTCTAATAAAGAAGACTGCTGCTCTCTAGGGAAATGGAATGTAAATAATATTAACTGTTTATAACCTTGTTCTTAAAGAAGAATCATCTGCAGTGTCAGTCTCTGCCTTCCTGCCCTCTGTACCAAAACAGTAAGGGAGACCATCTATGAACATAAGCAGACTATGCATGGATCTTTTCAGTCCAAAGACCCATTCAAGGGACAGGTCTGTGGGCAAATGTCTTACAGGACCACCAAGGAAACCCATGCCAGTTGCCAATAGTGTTATCTTAGCTCTAAATGACCAACCAAGAAGTATCAGACATCTTCTTTGAGTGGTCAAGGTTTTTATAATAAAAGTTTATATTTTCTTCTCTCTAGCTCAAAGAGAAGAGATCCGCAGTATGTAATTACGACTCTAAATGCTGTTTACTGGATCTCAATTTTCTAAAAAGTCATAGAAGCTGTCATTATACTTCAAAATTGAAAGTATGTGCTTTAAATTTTGACAACCTAAAAGTAATAATTAAATTATGCAGCTGACAAAAATTAGAAGGTAGAAGTGGGTTGAGAGTTTGAAAGAAAAGTGAGTTTTGAGTTTCCTCTTACCTTTCAGTCAATGGATAAGGTGTTATTTATCAAGAAAATGGGTAAAAGTATAAAGCATCAAGTCATTAATGCTACCATTAGAAACACACAAAAAATAGCATTCTGCACTTTTTAATGCATACTGCTTTATGTCATGGAAAATATTTAATCATGGGTATGACTTGTAACAATTTATTAATTACAGTATATTCAGGCAAAAGAATACTGTACAGATAAATAGCTAGGTCTACGTTCATTGATAAAGAAAGAGAACTACAAAATATTAAATAAAATATTATAAATATAATTATATGTATTATAGTATTCTAAATATGTAAAACCAATACATGTTTACATACAAAAATTTATTGTGTGTAAATATGTATTAATAAATGCATGCAAAAGTCCAGAATAAGCCATGCCAAACTAATAAGAGTTGCTACTTGGATGTTCCATTTTGTATTTCATTGTATCATTTGTATAAATTTTATCTAATACAATATGTTGATTGCATAATAAAAATTGGATAGTAAAAAGAATTAAGACCCTAGATAACGTAGTGAGTGGGATATCTAACCTAATCTCATTGAGTCTGAATCTCCAGTGGGTGGATGGTTACTTGTTTGGATTCAGGGATTCCCTACACCTTGTCCGCTCCCCGAATTCCTGCATCCAACTTACATTAACCCCAAAGCCCATAATAGAGACTCTGCACATATTTCTTCAGTGAATTAATGAATATAAACAAAGTGCCTAATATGATATTTGGCACATAGTGGGTATGTAATAGATATTTTGCTAAATATTTTATATGAACTGGTAAGACTTGATAGGTTTTAATAATTAAAATTAAAACTCACATAGGAAAAATATTTCACTTCCTTCCTTCCTTCTTTCTTCCTTTCTTTCTCTTTCTCTTTCTCTTTCTTTCTCCTATTTTCCTACCTGTAGTTACTAAATTGTCTATTTTTACACACACTGCTTTATTTTTTTCAAATAAAATATTTTTAAAATATTTTACTCCACATTGTTTTGGTTCACAATTAAAAAGAAAACACTAGCATTTGTGCCTTTAAAAAAAAAGTATAATTTACACCATGTTATTTGATTGTCTTTCTTTGTGGTTCATATTTAATCCAGGTTTCTCCATAATGGGTAACACACTTCCTAAAGCTTCTTCATTGTCATCCTTCCTATCAGCAAAGCAGCAGCAGAAATCTCTGTCTACTTTTAGTCTTCTGAAGTCTAATAAGCAGGACACCGCTCCTTTTTTGGAAGTCCTATCTACAATAAAATCTATTTATCACAAGAGTACATAATGGTGTTTACTTCCTCAATTAAGTTCATTGTGAACACACTAGAACATGTATCAGCGAGATCATTCTGAATATCTTTAATAGATGATGAGTCTCAGCCATGACCAGAGTGAGGAAAAGGGAGGATGTGTACATGGGCTGGTTTGATGGCTATGGCGTCCGATGACTTTCTGTTTCCCTTCAAGGTTTGGACTGAAATTGAAAGCAAAAGAAAAATACAAGACACTTGAGGTTCCTCCCTGCTCTAACTTAGCTTTATGCAAATCAGTTGTGTTCCTGGCAGGACTGGCACTTCACAGAAGGATGAATGGCATCATACAGTGACCCAGAAGTGGAATCTGGAAGTCTCCAGGCAAAAGAGAGCTTGGTCAGCTGTCACCGAGCCTTCAGCTTCTATGAGTCTATTGCAGTGGACATAGTCAACTCTCCTTGCAAACCAAAAGCAGAGCTTGGCATAGCTGCTCCTCGTATGTGGATAGTGGTTGCAGGAGGAAAAATTGTAAGAATAACTATCTGTCTCAAAGGAAATGTTATGATCAGAAAGGAAAGATTTAACCATTATTGTTTTTGTATAAATAAAGTTGTCTGTCCAATAATAGACTGCTGAATGACTTGTTTAAATGCAAGAATTGTTTGGTATTCGTGAAATATGACAATATACTTCTTAGTCTCATAAGCATAATATGACAGGAAAAATGACCTCTTGCCTCGATTTTAGAAATGAGATATAAGTAATATATTATAAATTTGTCCTAGTTCATGGCTGTGACAGCTAATAGATGTATATATTGGCAATTTGCTGAGTAGATTATCATTTACTGTCATTTTTTAAATTAGAATGTGATCTTCCATTGTCTTTAATCTATTTACATCATAGATGACAAATTTCTTTCCCTTGGGCAAAATCTTTATTTATCATAAAGCAATTTTTACGAAAGCTGTTAGATGAAGAAGGATGGAGTCGTAATTGGAATCATTTAACTTTTGAATTTTGAGACCTCTTGTCATCTTGAAGAATGGAAAATATTTTGAGGAATTGTATTTCAGATATTTTTGGACATTTGCCTTTCCCAAAACATTCTTATTTTTATCTTTATCTTAAATATGTAATTATTTTTCCATTAATTCTGTAACTGTGCCATGAAAAATTGTGTGCATTTAGATTCTGTTTATGCATGCAACTTAATTGCAGAATGTAATTAAATATTTCTAGTCAGCCATGTGGGCAGGAGTCACCTACATGGTTTTAACACTGCCTCATGCTTCTCTTTGTCCCGTAAAGGAACTATTAATACAAAACATTTCTATTTGTAAGAAGAGGTTATTTGTAGGGGAACTCTGGGGATGTTGTGAAGGAAGGAGATGGAAAACAGAGTGAGAGAGTCTGAATTGCCTTTTTGGGGAGGGAGGGAAATTATGTGTTTTTTACTGGATATGGTGATGCTTTTCCATAAGCTTGTATGGTGAGTATAATAGAGAGCACATATGGATAATATTTGTTTGTATAGTTTCTGATTGGACTACCAATTTAGTTAGCTGGTATTAATTCCAGCGTAAGCTTGTACGTTCTGTGTGATAGTTGTCAAAAGTGAATGCCCATCCATATTAAATAACACTTTTAGCTTTATTTTAGACTTTTAGTGTCAAGTAAATATAACTTCAGATGTTAATCTTTTACTTGTATTCCTGGTGCTTATTTTTCTCAGCCCAGTTTTTTTACAGTTGAATTTTGAACTTTGAATTCAACTTCAGCCCTTTACTCTCCCAAGGTCTGGAAATCAAGTTAGTTTTATGATCAGGTATGTACTATCCTTTAAGAATCCCTAAGAAATGCAATTCCTCCAAAATGCTCTGTTATCAGTGGTTATGCATAAAAATTCCTATGCATAAATAATAATAGTTGACATTTACTGAGCACATACTATGTGCCAGGAACTCCTCCAGTTCTTCACATGTGAAATAGGTACTATTATATTCTCAATCTCACTGATTGATACTTGAAGCAAAAAAAGATGAAGAAATTTGATTGTAGTAACCCAGATGGGTAGTGGAGTAGTTGGTTTTAAATCCAGGCACCTTGACTTCAGATGCTTTTCCCTGAAGCTTTAATATTTCAAAATATAGACTCCCTAGGAAGGTTGACTCTAGATTCATTTACTAAACATGATTTATATTCCAATATGAATGACATGACAGAAAACCTTGAGGAGCACAAACTTGATGGTTCTTTGGGAGAGGAAAAAGGACAAAAATGTGAGATGCTAAAGTCTTAGAAACTCAAGACCCTAACTTCACAATTTGGTTTATAAAAATATATGAGGGTGGGCCATGGTGACTCAGCAGGTAGAGTTCTTGCCTGCCATGCCAGAGACCTGGGTTTGATTTCCAGTACCTGCCCAAGCAAAAAAATAAAATATATATATACATATACATATATGTGTGTTTGTGTGTGTGAGAGAGAGAGAGAGAGTTGCTTTGTCCTAGCCATGTTAAATATGTAGGCCAGGAGCATGAGAAGTAAGGAGAGGTGGGCTCTGTCTTCAGCTGACTCTAGTTCAATAGGGTTAGGTGTGCAGTTGAGAGAATCATGTAATAGAACCAGACACCTGTTACATCACCTGAGTATATGCCTGGAGACTGACACCCATTCTTTTATCAGAGTAAGCCGGCAATTTGGTGGCAAGAATGCCTTCATGGAATGCTCTGCCAGCAGGTAATAAAAGTAGCTCATTACCTTGAGATTTTCCAATGTTGGCATGGGGCAGGCATTCAAAAACAATGATGAGAGCAATACTAGACGGCTGCCATTCTTTTCTGATATTTAACTGATAGGCGTTAGTATATGATTAAGTATATGTATGGATGAAGAAGACACAAATAAATGAGAGAGTGGGGGAGAGAGAGAGAGAATAGTAACAATTTGTTGAGAACTTGGCCACATGATTGTTATTATCTGAGTAAAAATATCTTAAAATTTGAATATTTAATGATTGTCTTTATGTAGTGTTGATTTTATATGCTTAAATAAGTTTTAGTGATTATCAAATTTGAAATCTTAAAAGAAGTATTCAATTGAATTCTTTATTTAAGACAAAAAGGAATTTCATAGAAGGCATTGTGTTTGTGGTAAACGACGTAGTCACTGAGGAGATAATTTTTTCAATAAAACCATGTTTTCTGATTTCAGATTCTCCATTAGGTTGGCAGTGGGGATTTTTTAGTTGGTAATGTTAGTTATACAGGAACGCTTTTGGAGATGGTCTTCCTCCTGTAAGTAGATATAGGAAGGTTTAAATTATTCCAGAAAGATGTGTTATATTTCTAATGGCTTTATGGGAAAAGAGGAATAAAAATGGAGGAGAGTTAAAATTTTGGATATTAAGCCATTCAAAAGTTATAAATTTCAAACTGTGTGTTGAATATTTATGGCTGCTTCAGATACAGTATTATGTTCAAACAACATTGTTTTTACTACTAGGAAGATCTAAGCTTCACAATAAGGATTATTTTCTGATTAATCAATTTAAGCATTCTTAAAACTGATCTCCATAGAAACTGTTGACTACAATTTAAAACGCAACTGCCCTAACCAAAATCTGTAGAGATGATATCAGATCATAGCATAATAATCAGTGATTTGTCTTTCCCATATTTAATTTCAAGCTAGCAGCAAATTTATTGCCTAAGTTGAACAAGAGACCAGTGACAAAGTTGGCCTACAGTGTTAATTTTACATATCATGTAAAATGGCTATATTGCATGAAGAGAAACTGCACTTTTCTATATTTGCCAATGGGCGTATGTAAATAGAAAATATAGGCTTACAGGCATTGCTAATTCATATCACTTACAGGGCAGTTCTGACCTTCATCTAACTTTCAAGGTAAGTTGAATTTTGTGTTAATTTACTGTGCATGACTAATTATTTTTTTCAAATCTAAATTATAGGAACCAACTTTTCAGAGTTTTGACAAATCGTATCCGTTTTTAAGGGAACATATACAATCTAGGTACATTCTCTCACCTCATGACCCGTTAGTAAATGAAAAAAATGGTTAATATTAAATTTATCAGGAAATTACTGATAATCAATGAACAGTTTGAACAAAGGTGGCTTATCATTGTTAGGTGATGGTCATTGAAAGGCACTTCAGTTACTCTTTCAATTGTAATAATGAAGGAACATTTGACCCTAGGAAAATCACTTGAAGAGACAAGATGATGGGGACATATGATAGGTTGGGAAGTTTCAAATCCAGTTACTACGAATACATCAATGTATATGTATATTCAAGCAAGGTATGCCACTGATTCCTTTGTTTGAACTGGGAGAGGGCTTGCCTTAGCCATACCGAGTACAGCCCTGGAGAATGTTCTTAGGAGGCTTATGCCCATTCAAAAAATAAAAGTACTTGCTGTCCAAAAACCTTAATCTCCACATGAGAAATAGCACACATCTTCTACATATTTTAGCATTTTAATGTGGATTGGAAACCTATAACTTTCTAATAGTGCCCAGTTGCATTACTAAATGCCATCCAATTCATATCTATGGCTTCCTATTCACATCAGTGATTGGTAAATGGTTAGTAAAAGTGCAACAGCTGGGGAGTCCTGAGGCTTCCAGCAGTTATAGAATCCTAGTGGCCCAATTACTGGGTGGAGGAAGAAGTGAACTAAATGGGCACTAGAAAAGGGGAATATGATAATCAACTGGGAATGGATAACTGAGAGGTCAAAGGAAGATATTGAAGGTAATAATATCTTAATTGTTATATCTGGAGAGTTCTAGCAACAATTAGAGCAGTGGCTCTCAAATTTCTCTGGGCATTCTGTAAGGAGAAACATCTGTAAGGAGTAGCAATACGGATTTACCAGAGCCCTATTGCCAAAGAATCTGAATAAGTACGTCCAATAGGAAATAACACATGTATTTTAGCAAGCACTTCCGGAGGTCTAATGCAGATATTACATGGATCACATGTTGAGGTATGTCAGGAGGTTTTTGAAAAGAGATGGGGAGAAAGGAGAGCAAACAGAGAGAGAAAAAGAGCCTTTGCAAACATGGTTTTCAGTTGAACTGAAAGGCAAAAGTTATCAATGGATTCTTCAAGAGCATAAGATATTCTTACTTCTCAACTTAAATGTCATTTTTCATATTTGAGTATATTTTTACAAAGTGGTATTTCAAACTTTTAAAGAAAATAGCACTAGATCAGGAAAAGCTAATTCTAACTGCAGAAGATATCATTCAGCTGTACCATTATATTTTTGAAGTGCAAGTAAATGGTGAATGGCATTAAATCTGAACTTTGTAGTTTAAATGGCAGAATCATGTGCTTCTATTGAAATTGTTATCAAATTTAGGAAGAAATAAAAATAATTCTTTTAAATGAGTAATTGCACATATTTGATAAAAATGAACTTTTTTCTTAATATAGAAAATAGTATATTCCTTTAAAATTAAATTTACAATTAAAAATTTTGGTAAGGAAAAAAACCCATAGATGTAATGAAAATGATAACTAATCTTAATTTTCTGAAGTGATCGTATTTAGGCTAATAATGGGATATGTTAAGGGGTGCTGGGTTTCATTCCCTATACATCAGAACCTGTTAGCTTTCATTGTAAAGAAAAATGTTAATTTTCTTAACATCCTTGCCCAGAATCTACCCCTACCAGAATTCCCTTTCTTTTTTTAGAAAATAGGAAGCAGATGAAAATACTTGTCTGTAGGAAGTCATGTTTGCTAGTGCTTATAAACTGACCTGACCGATCAATGAATAAAAACGCTCCTTGGTGAAGGAAAAGAGACCCCAAAATAAACTGGGAAGGGAGGTAATATGGGAGAGAACACTTTATTCCACTTATATCCCACATATTTTTACTGGGTTTCCTGGGATTAAAAGTACATCATACAAGTGAAACTCTAATTTATTGTCCCTTTGGTGTTTTGTTACTCTTTGTATTAGATGCTCAACAGAGGACAAAATACAGTTTCAGACTGCATCAAGCATTCCAGCAGGCAGAATGGATCTGATTCAGATAAATTAAGCATGCATTTGAAAGAAAGTGCTTTATTCTAGACACGGCTGACTTCACTGCTAGCTGTGATGTTCAGCAACAGATCCAGAAGCTGGAAGAGAGGAAATACTGACTAGTGCAAATGCATTTTGGTGTGTGAAGCACACTAGCTTACAGGATAAAGTCCTCTTGTTTTTTCAGTAGAGACCCTTACTTTTCTATCAAATAACTGTTTTAATTTGATAACCGAACCATAAGTTCGGTTCTTAAGTTAGTGCATTAACATCAACTGGTTTTTAAGTTGCGTAATTCATTTTGTCATTCTTTTATCCTTTTTTTATATCCTACCTTTTAAATAAATTCATTTATCTATTTCTGTTCCTGCCTTCAAAACCAAAAACTATAAATTGCATGAAAGTAGGGCCCATATCTTCACAAGAGTCTAATAAAGTACATCTCATCTGGTTGGTGCTTAATGACCATTCATTCAATAAATTGATGCTTGCTTGGATTGAGGCAGCTGGGAAAGTTAAATGGAACTGGAAAAACAAATATAACCTGGCAAGTTGGCTTTAGAGACCAGAAATTAGCTCTGAGTTTTCTGACAGCTCAGCAAAAAGGGAGCTGGTTTGTTTCTGGTTGAAATGTTCAATAAAAGGAGCACTCAGGGTGAAAGGTTTACCTGGTCAGAATTTAAGAATAAATGTATCAACTGGACTATAGTTGAAAGTGGACAAAATAATCTTCATGTTTCTTGCATTGGCCCCAAATGAAAAAGAACCATGTGAAATTACGTTCTTCCTCAGGGAAGACTTTGCATTGAGGAGTGACTAAGACAGAAAAATCTTGATATTTGTTTCCCCAGGACTTACCAAAATGTCTGGCATGTACGAGGATTACAGTATATGTCAGTTGAATTATTTGAATAGCTCCGTCTCAATTTAAAAGTAAGTAGGAGATCTGGAATCACTGGCTTGGGTTTTACAGAAGAATAAAATTCTGCTAGTGGATGAACATATGTGATCCCTGAAACCCAGAAATGGCATAATAAAGTCAGGTCTGGACCTGCGCTCAATAACATCTCAGACAAGCTTCCTGCTGAGTTGAGTCTTCTCATTACCCCTTTTGATACTCTGCATCCAGTGAGAGAACGGCCTGGATGGAAACCAGAAGAGACGCCTTCGCATTTCAGGCAGCGTATAAGATGCCCAATTATTTCCTTGATTCAGCCAGGAACTTCTAGCACACTATTTAGGATATGAGAATTTTAGGCCTTGGGTGACATTTAAATAAAATATGCAATATCCCTTACCCATTGGACCTTTCATTTTCAAACACTCATGGCAATTAGCTGGAATTCATAAGAAATAACTTATAAGAGCACCTTTGGCTTTTATCATTTAAGTAAATGAAAATGTATTTGATGATCCATTAGGAGGTGGGGGTGTAGTGCTGGCTGCAGGGAGGGCAGGTGGGTAAGATGAGTGGGGAGCCAGGGGAGGTCCCTGTTTTACAGCTGGTGCTTACTTGCCTAAGCTAAACAGGCAGGAGGGCAATTTGATTTGACTGACTTGCTGACTAGCTATTTAGTCTAAATTGAGCGTGTGAGCGATGGAAGGTCTCTAATTTGTCTCCAGTGTTAGGTCTGTGTTAATGAGTGAGCGGATGTGATTTAGACCGCAGTGTTGTCTGAACGAAGGTGGAACAAAAATTCTAGAACTGCAGAAGGCTTTGTGACTGCTCTGGCATCTTTCTTTCATCTTTGTCACTACAAAGTCATTGTTGCTTTGGCTTCTCAGGGAAATTGTCTTTCTGATCCTTTTACCATAGGCAAGGGTGTGAATCTTTTGAGCTCCTTAGTTCCCTGAGGCTACCTGGAACCCCACTGTGTGGGACTGTTCAGTGTTTGTGGTGAGCTGAAGGGAATTTAGGAGTATCAGAATGCTGGCTTCTCTTCCCCTACTGTAGCCCTGCAGCTTGCTTCAAGGAATTTAATCTTCAGTTTCTATTTGGTTTCTCTAAATGGAGTTTTGAAGTAGGTTTTGGAGGTAATAATCTCACTAAATATCTGTAGTTGATTTCTCAGTGCAAAAGACTGTGATTTAAATAATCTCTGGATGCCCATCATTTGTGACTTCATTATTCTATTCTTTATTACATAAGGAGGTGCAGTGGGGATATAGAAGAAGGAGGTGAAAGAGGAAATAAGATGGATCTTCTTTCAGAGTTTGATGACATGATATCACTCACACTGTCATTGCTGGGGCTTGTCCCCAACACCCAAAGTCAGCAGTGCCCAGCCCATGGAGACATTCAGTAGCTATTTGCCAAGTGAAAGAATGCATGTGTGTTGGATTTCAAAGTATTTTACCTTTAAGCTGAGAAGATGCTTTAAAAAACAGTTTCTCTCAATATAATGGCATTCACTTTTCAAAGTTTTATCTATAAACTCTTTGACTTGTTCTCTAGTTGTATGGACTAAGAAGTTATTTAAGAATTCCTGTTCTAAATTAGAGAACAAGAGTCAGCCTTTTCCTTTTAATAGGGGTTTTTAACAATTTTTGTGCCACCAACCTCTTTTGCAGTTTGTTGGCTCCAACAGATCCCTCCGCAGAATGGAGTTTAAAATTTATTTTAAAAATATATGAAATTCTAAAGGAAACAAATTGTATGGCAATACAGTTAGCAAATATTTTTAAGTATAAGGATAAGGATATTTAAGTATAAGGATATTCTTACGGTGTCTAGCAAGTGGTTCCAGTAGCAGCATTTGTTTCAAAGGGTGATGAGAATAAATTATACTTTATGATATCAACAATGGTAAGGTGATATGGAAACGTCTGTGATTTCTACTGATGACAAAGTCACAAGAACTATTAATGCCATTGTGGCTTATAGCCTACATTGAAAATGGAAAAAGATGTAAAATTTCAGCTAGAAGTCATGATGATAAAATGCAATTTTTTTCCTCCTCCAAGTTCACAGAACTGAAATTAAGGACCGCTGTTTTACAGCGGTAAGAATGACCTGCTGTCCACTGAATAAAAAGTTAAGGAGTTGGACGGGCCATGGTGGCTCAGCAGGCAGAGTTCTCGCCTGCCATGCCGGAGACCCAGGTTCGATTCCCAGTGCCTTCCCATGCAAAAAAAAAAGTTAAGGAATGGGGACTGCTTAGGAGGATGTGTATTCTGAGTAATAAATTTGCACAGACCTCCTCTCTTGATCATTTCTCTTTGTGGCCTGTGATGTGTTTTCATAGGTTGATGGAAATGAGGAGCAAAGACAGATCCTACTCTGATCTGTAAGACGGTTGCCCTTTATAATGAAGGGATTTGGGGGGTGTTTAGAGGAAGATGTCCATGATCACAATGCAGCTAGTCATATCTGGTAACTTTTGAAGGTCATTATGCTTTTGGTTTTTAAAGGCAAAATGGTATATTGGGGGTAGAAACCGTGTTCCTCTGCTTACCTGGGTAGCAGAGGAAAGGCTTTTCACAAGCCTCCTCATTTCCCATTGGGTTTTGCCATCCAAGACTTGAGAAACCCAAGGAACAGCCCAGAAGGTGTTTGGTCCCTGCTGGAGGGGCAGTGTGGAAGCTCAGGAAGCCACAGCAATCATTAGTTCTCCTCAGGAAAGTGATTTCCAGCTCCCTCTTATTATCACCCAAACCTTTCTGGCCAGGCAGATCAGTGTCTGGAGTCTTAATTTCTAAGATGTATACTCAAGTCCTGACTTTGCCAGAAGATACGTGATTTCTTTCAGCCTTGGTCTACTCTCTTACAAAATGGACATAATAAATATATCTGTTCTGCTTTCTAAAATGTTTTGTTTAATGTATCAGACATAATGGTGTGTTGCAAAATGCAAAAGCCATCTCATGTAATTTGTGGAATAAACACAAATATAATGTAATAATTTTATAGTAAAATAGATACTGAACATTGTACGAGCAACTGAGAATTAATACAGCAGGATTTTTATTTAGTCAAAACAATTTTAAACAAAAAAAGGATAGCAATGTTTTCTACATCAGAAAGCATGATTTTAAGATTTTAGCCAACAAAAAAATCCTAATATTGGCCTGTATTTTTATAAAGTTATGCTTTTAATTGGTTTTTAATATTATAGTTATAACAGGCTGGTTTTCTGGGTGTGAGGAAACTTCTGCCTCCCTAAAGTTCAAGCAAGAGTTCAACACTTCAACTGAACGTTTCAATGTTCAGTAATGACAGACTTCTATTTGTGTATGATTAGGAAGCAAAATCTTAGCTATAACAGATGCAATCTGAATACGCAGTAAGAACTTAGGTGATGCTTGCAAAGGGTTTAGTGCAAGTCAGGCTAGGGTAGGTAAGAGTTTTAAAAGCTTAACACATGCATTAAAAGCCTCTCAAGAAAAATCCTTGAGAAAATTTCAAAACTGAAGATAGTGATTGACGAATGTGATAAAATTCTAACTATAGTAACAGTGATAAAGAGTTGAAAAATCCAATTGATTCTCCTGGAAGGCAGGAACATATTAGGAAATGACAAGTTGGTAGGGGTTCTCAGAGGAAACAAGGTGTGTAATTTTTGAACAGTAGGTTATGTCGTCTGTGGAAGTAGGTAATTTTGACAGTACGTTTATGGTGGTTGTGAGTCAGGTCAATTTGCTTTTACAAAATACTTGTTCCCCTTAGTAACTGAACTCTAAAATATTTAATTCTCATAATTTAAAACATTTGGGGGTAGCTTTGTTTTATTTTTAAAATTTAGTAAGAATACTTGGTTAAGATAATGTTCAGGGCTTTGTTTGCTTGCCTATTGTATTAAAACGACACATTTCAATTTAGAGTAATTTAATGAAGAGGCTAATGTTAAGCCAATTATTACAGATTTTTAGAGGGATTGTATGGTTTACATCGCTGTGAAAGAGATACGAAGCATTGCTATAAATTGTGTCATTTTTAAAACTATTGTATGATCCCACACCTGGTGCAAGGAAAATATAAGATGAGCCTGGGCATCTCATGGTGCTGCAAAATAAAAATATACTCAAAAAACAAGAAAATGTTGGGCCATATTGAAAAGGCATAGAAACCAACCTGAAAGAGCACCCCAAGGCCAAAGTGGGAACAACTTGAATGACAAAATAAATGATATTATTAGATTATAACCACTCGAATTAAATATCTTTGTATCTATACTGACACAAACACAAAAGTGCATAAATATATAACTGGGATAGAAGTGACACTCCTCCTCACAGAAGAATTCCAAAGCATAAATGTAGAAGGAATAAGAGAAATAGGAAACCACCAATGGAATACACAAGAATAATGATTGCTGTAGACAAGATCAACTGATGGAATCTAACTTAGTGGTGACAGTTTAAAAAAGAAAATGGATATTTGCATACCCTCAAAGTATTGCTCCCTCCAAAATGTATCATTGCAAAGGGAAGAATAATAACTTTACAGCTGAGAATCCTGGCAGCTACTACATTAACCAAGTTCATAACACCTCTCCGTATTGTTCCCAGTAATACATGAGGTCATTCTAAAAACAAGGAAGCATGAGACAAATCCAAATTCAGGCACATTCTTTGAAATAACTCACCAGTGATCTTTGAAAGTATCAAGGTGATAAAAGACAAGAAAATCCCTGAGAAATGATCAGAGATTGGAGGAGGCTAAGGAGACATGACAATAAAATGGAATGAGAGATCCTGGATTGGATTCCAGGACAGAAAAAATGATGCTAGCGAAAAAAAATGGAAAACTTTGAGTAAGTTTTGTACTTCAGTTAATAGTATTACAAAAATTACTTTCTTAATTTTGATGAATGTTTTATGGTTTTGTAAGGTGATAACAGAAGGAGAAACTGGGTGAAGCGTATACCAGAACTATACTATTATGGGTGCTAGTGATACAACAGAGAACAAAACAAAAATAACTTCTTAACCTCAAGGATCTTATATCCCTAAGGACAAATTCCTGGAAATACAAATACTGAGTCATTAGTTACATCCAGTTTTAGATGGCCCACTTGCCACATTGCTGCCTAAAGAGGTTGTAGCAATGTACAGTCCCACCATAAATGTTTTTGAGTCCATGAAAACTGATTCTTCAATATTCCCTTCCTCTGTTTTTCAGATTGGATAATTTCTACTGGTCTGTCAGGTTCACTGAGTCTTCTGACATCTCCAAGCTGCTGTTTACCCCATATAGTGAAATTTTATTTCAGATACAGTATTTTCCCAGTTCTAAAAGGTTCATTTTTTTATAGCTTCTGTTTCTCTGCTGGCATTTTTTGGTTGCATGAATGATAAACATAGTTATCTTAACATCCTTTAGCATAGTTACAAAAGATCCTTTAAAAGTTTTGCTACTGATTTCAACATCACTTTGAAATCAATCTTCATTAGTTTTCCATTGATATGGATCATGTCTTCCTCCTTCCTTTTTAAAATGTAATTTGGACTGAACCTCACACCACAATAATAATACATTGTTGAGACACTGGATTCAATTATATTCTTCCAACGGGGTGATTGTCAGACTCTGAAATCAGCCTAATTCGCGTTGTACTTCAATGCCTTTAGATAAATTATTTTGTATCTTTCACAGTTGACATCTGTGGGACAGTTGTTCCAATTAGTAACACTTGGCCATGATCAGAAAACAGAATTCCATGTAAACTAATCCTTGAAAACAATTCTCAAAAGTATATTTTAGTATGCTTTGCGCATCAGAGTAATATTTTGCAGATAGATCATTATTTAGACTTTAAAGTCTTTGGGTTTTCTTTAAATTTCATTACTTTATAGATTGATCCTATAATAAATATAGTTTTTGTTAATTTCTCATTTTTTAAACCTCTTAAAGGGTATTGTTCTAGACTGCTAGCTGCCAGAATGCAATATACCAGAAATGGAATGGCTTTTAAAAAGGAGAAATTTATTAAGTTGCAAGTTTATATTTCTAAGGCTGTGAACATGTCCCAATTAAAGCAAGTCTATAAAAATGTCCAAATTAAAGCACCAACAAGAAGTTACCTCACTCAAGAAAGGCTGATGAAGTTCAGAGTTTCTCTCTCAACTGGAAAGGCACATAGCGAATATGGCGACATCTGCTAGCTTTCTCTCCAAGCTTCTTGTTTCATGAAGCTCCCCTGGGGACGTATTCCTTCTTCATCTCCAAAGGTCTCTGGTGCCTTGGGCTCTGGCTTTCATCATTTTCGTGGCTCTAAAAAGGGGCTATCTCCAAAATGTTTCCTCTTTTAAAGGATTCCAGTCAAGGCCCACGTGAAATGGGTGGAGTCACATCTCCTTCTAATTTAAAATTAATACTTACAATCAAGTGAGTCATATCTCCATGGGAACAATCAAAATTGTTCCCAGACAGCAATAGTGAATGAGGAGTAAAGGACATGACTTTTCTAGGGTTCACCACAGATTCAAACCAGCACAGGTATGATAATCAAAATAAGTTTTCTTCCTTAGAGATCAGATCAACTTTTAAAAAATAATAAAATTAGGTAAACAATTAATTTAAACTGAGTTGCAAAATGTAATGATTGGTTGACACATAAGAAAGATATAGCTCATATGTAACTTAAAATGTAAGAAGGGAAAAAAAAATCGAAAGTAGGTATTTTTCCTAACAATTTTAGCTGTATCGTTGCCACTTTCTGATTTAAACCAATTGACTATGTATTGATTTATAATTGCCCATGTTGACATTCAAGAAATAATATTTTCAAAATCATTCTTTTATGTAAAAGAGTAAAACAGGATATTTTAAAAGAAAAAAATGTGAACTACTAACTCTGATCTTTAGAGGTGGATATTCTATCATTTTAGTAATAGTCATGGAGATACAAGAATATTGTCATTCCAGTATTTTCTCTGTTTTTGAATGCTAATGTCCAATCATGATAAATTATTACCCCTCATATATTTATTTTTCCTTTCCATATAGAATGAAGAAAACTAAAGTTTTCTTACTGACATTCTTTTTTTTTATTTCAATTGAAAGACTCATTAACAACTGCATCATCAAGATTTGGCTTGGTCTTATAGGGTTATCCCACAACTCCTGTTTGCAATGCCTTACTAATTTATGTTGCCTCTGGAAGAAATTCTCTGCTCTGTAATTGACAAGAATTCTTTGGGGAGATAAAACTATAAATAGATATTTTTAAAAATTAAAAAGTGAGACAGAAAAATAAGGTAGAGGGATCAACTTCACTTATGGACTTTATTTCCTCCAGCCCAATTTCCATTTCTGAACAAACTAAAACATTCTGCCCCAATATTGAAATTTTATCCTTATGTGCTGTTTGTAATGAGATGCAGTGAGAATATAGATGGCTTCAGATTTATGACGTGCCCTACATCTGTTCATAGTGATCTTTAAGTTAGAATGATAAATATAACCTTTTCTGTAGTGTCTTCTAATACATGTTTGACAGTGAGTGAGAGGAGTTACCAATTTAGGTTAGTTCATAAGGACCTGCGTACTTAGGGATAGGTTTCAAATTTTATACTGACACATACCCATAGTACTTAAAGGAAATTAAAAGGGAATTATCTACACATGCATCTACCCTAGACTCCATATCTATATATTTATTTTTATCTCAGATGATTTAAAATCAAATGAGTACATATATAATCTATCAGTATTATAAGATTCATATAAAATTTCACCTTCTCAATGGATCCTGAGGAATCTTCTCTGAAGACTATAGCAAATATTTATGTTTCACTTAAATTATGCACAGCATGATTTATGGAATGACGTTAAAGATGTATCTTCCAACCTCAAAATTAACAATTGTTAAATGATAATACATTTTATACTATCACTTGCATTTTTATTGGTAATTTTTTTAGAAAGTAATTGGAAATATGTATCAATGACCATACAATGTTCATTGTGAATATTACTTTTTAAATGAAAAAATAATAATTTAAGATATAATAAGAAAAAAGTAAAAAAAATTAGCCTTTTAATACTGGAAATACTATAAAGTGATTTCTCTATTGTTTGATCAAGAAGTTCATCATTTAACTACTTTCTATTTTAAGTTTATTTTCTCATGAGGACAGAGAGTACTTAACAAATAAGAGATCAAAGGGGCAAGTGCAAGCATAGCTCTGCTTTTTGGGCTTACCTTCCATAGCTCTTAAATTATAAATTGAGCCCAAAAACTGTATGAGACAAAATATTTTAAAAGCAAAAATAATACTGATTCATTTCACCAATAAAATGTAAATTATGGATAAGTGCAAAAATCGAAGTAAACTGATGGAAATATAAATATCACTCTGGTGTTTCAATTGAGACAATTGCTGGAAAGACATAGCCTCCCGACTCCACAGGAGGCTTAATATGTACATGACCAAATACCATTGATATCAATAAAAATTACGGTCTGCTTACCGCATGCTCTGCAGTCACTCCACAGTAGGATTATCCTCATACTATTAAATAAATTTCAAGAGTTCAAGGCAAAAAGTGAATTAAAAAATAAAGCTCTTTTATCTGACTACATTTCACAGTTTGTCAGAGACAAAATATCTCTATACTTCTTTGTCGTAAGAATCAGTCTTGAGATGTTCAGCTTTCAGCATGAAAAACAATATTTGAATAGTCAATATTTATTATCGCTGTTAATTTTCTTAAGGCATAGCTCATTCATCGCATCTGAAACAAAATGCATTTCTTTACCTGAGCTGTGCAGTATTTAAACAAAGTTCGTTTTGTAAAGCTTGTAGACACTATACAGGAGTGGAAATAGCTACCTTTCTTACTTGCAAATATGACTATATCAGATGTAAGAAGTTTTTTGTTGGAGGGATTCCTAGCTCTGTTTTCTTGGATCCACAATGCTTCTGGAATCCTAAGCAGTTCAGATGTCAAACATAGCAGTTTATTTCTCAATTTTGTTTTCTTGATTGCTTTTTCCATCGAGGCTAAATGCGTGGACTGTCAAAATAAAGCCCATCTGAAATATGAAGGTATCACTGTTAATGTTCATGCAGAAGAATATTTCATAAGTTTGCCCTATCGACATCAAATAAATGTTTTAAGTTTTAGAACTAGAAGTCTTTAAAAATGTGGTCCAATTCCCACTCTCCACTGCCGTAAAACTAAAAAAAAAAGAAATTTTAAGTGATTGCTGAAGTCCACTGCCAATTAGAGGCAGAGTTCTGACAGAAAATCTCTCCTGATGCCTGGCAGTCATCTGTCCAACTGCTATGTCACTACTGAAGATACATTTCATTATGATTTTTTGTTTTTAGCTTCAAATACAATCATTTTCTGAATATACAAGGGAAGCCTATTTTTGCTTTCTAAACATAACCAGGTATGAAGGGGAGCTTTCCAAGCTTTCTTGCTATTTCAGTAGCTGTTTTTTGAATTATCGGTCTGTATTTATAAAAATTTCACTTGAAAGATCCAACAACAACAATGCAACATTAAAAAAGAAAAAAAACACTTCCATCATCTCTACCCTCACTAAAATATGGCTCCTTTTACAAAGAAGTAGATTATGAATTTTAATTGGAACTTTCTAAATGACTTTTAACTCATCCTTCAACTGTGTGCCATTGCTTAAAATAATGCAGCTATTTAGCATCAATGGAAAATGATTTATTTTAAGTAGCAGTGAATATGTTGGTATATATGGTTCACATACACGAGGCAGGTAATAAAATGTTTCTGAGTCACAAAGCCCTCTTTACTCTATTCCCAAGGCTCTCAATTATAAGTATGTCTGGCCTTCCCGTTCCAATGACTGATTTAATAATAGATCTCCTAAAGAACAATAAGACGCCAAACCTCCTTTCCAGTCATCATCGGTAAATGAAATTCTGTTGACCATTCTTTCATGTCATGCTCATTTTGATATGCACTAATGTTTTGAATATTTATTTTGGGCATCTAATAAATAATGACATTTTATTATTATGAATATTTGATTTCCTAGAACTTCTACCTAAAACTATATATCAGGGGAAGTTTTTTTGTGAAGTGTGCTATTTTTCCATCCATTATGTATCTACATGATTTTTTTTTCCCTTTTAAGGTATTAAAGCAAGTGTTAAGATTTTTAGGAGTATTTCAACTCCAGAATATCCCAATTAAAACCAAGGTAGAATTCCTCACTTTGTCATTTGCATATGGACTATTGCCAGCCCCCACCCCCATTACATGACAAGCACAAAGACAGGGTTTTCACAACTTAGTTACTAATGAGCTATTTTGGCTAGGAACATTCTGTTATTAGGATAGAATGCTACACATTAAAACAAGCATAGAAGTGTTTTATTTGTATTCACTATTTACATACAGAATGATTTTGAGACTAAAACTGAAGGCTTCTAATTTCATGTAAAATGACAGCTATGCATTTCCATAAATGTCTGAGCATTTTGATATGAAACTGCTATTTTTCATTTGAAGTCATAATTGTTCAGTGTGAAAGTAGGCCATAGAATTCATAATAATAATAATTTGCCCTTTCGAGATCATGGCAATAGTAAGCATAATTTTCAGAGCTGCATATAAGCAAAAGGAACTTCGCCTGTAGGCAGCCTGACAAGATGGTCAGTGGGGGCGGAGGACTGGGATTTGCTGACAGGTGGACTGTCCATCTTTGCGGCCATCTTGTCTCTCTGACCTCACTTTCTGCATAACCGTAGCCTCTAGCCAGATACCTGCCACCGCTTTGCTAGAGACTGTGACAAAGAGAGCAAAATAGAGGTCAGTGTAGGAATCCCAAGAGGTTAATACCTTTATTATAAAGCTCAGTAGCATGACCATTTAGTTGTGACACGTCGTTTTTAAAGCAATCTGTTTCCTTTAGAAGAATCCATTCCTCTGGGTTGTCAAGAAGTAAAAAGCGTTTTTGTTGTTGTTAAATGATGTTTTAAAACCTCATCCAATTTATGTTAAAGAGGGTACCTGTGATGGTTGAGACTGAAAGGCAGTGAGTGATACATGAAAAGGAAGAAAAGAACACAGCAAACATAAGATCTGGCAAATACTGTGAGAGCTGCTTGGCTGCCAATAGCAGTAATAAGGACTAGTTGTGCTGGCTAAGAAAGCTGTTTAATTCAGATGTGTCCAATAAAATACACATCCTTCAAAAGAATATGGTGTACAAATTTATATTTTATAAAGCACCACCAAGTCCAAGCCTGAACGACTTGAGAGAAAAAAAAGCATTCAAATCTAGCGTTAAACATCTTCAAGCTACAGCAGCACAAAAATTTATATAAAATTGTAAAAATAGGTAGATATTTTGCCAAAAATAAAGGATTGTGCGTGCATGTGTGCATGAGTTTATAAGGCAAAATTGTGTGAGTGCATTTAAGCTCTGTAGCATTTTCTGATGCCCCAGTAATCATTATCACTTATCCCCACTTAGCTGCAAAGAATAGAAAGCAGCAATCTGAAATTAAAAGCTGTTCCCTTCAAGATTGCATTTACATTAACCTGGACCTTGAGGAGAAATTCCCTTCCAAACAGAAAGGATTGCCATTTGCACGGAGAACTGTCTTTCATGGGCTAAAACCACAATTCTGCCCCTCATTCCTGGGACACGGCCCCCTCAGTTGTTTTTCACTTAATGGTGAGAGGTTTGTTCAGAACCTGCCACACGTGCTTCTTTAGTCCCTGGGTGACCAGCAGGATGCAGGTGTGAGAACACTGCCTGAATCCGGGCTGCATCCTTTGCTTTGGGTGCAGAGGTTTTCCTCCGTGCAAAATCCAACTGGCCTTTATGGATATTGCATAAGGATCACAAACAAAATGTCCAACTGCCTCACTCTTGATCTCTTTTCCGTGACCCCAAATGAATGCTTTCTGGAGATATAAATGTGTGAAAGGTGGTCATTTATATAAACCTAGAGAAATATAGGGAGATGGCATTGGGAGAAAATTGTTATTGCACTCTGATCTTGAAGGAAAATTGATTTCTTATTATGAAATAACAAAGTACTCTTAAGGCTAAACCCTTCTTTGCCCTACTTCAACCTGACGCAAAGGTTTACTTCCAAGTTATAAACCCATCCAAATTGTGGCCTCTAATGGGAAATCTGAACGCCTCTTCACACATGTGATAGGAACCACTACGCTAATAAAAGGCTTCATTAAAATATGGTTGGAATCTGTGTGCTGCAGCAATTTTCAGCTACAAATTGAAAAAGAATTGGTTACACCTATAATGGGAGTTCAATTAAGTGATCTTGGAAAAAATACTGGAAGGAAATTAAATATTGAGTCCTTCATCATTGAGTGTTTATCTTGAAGGGAATAATGTATGGACTGGAGAAGAGAAGAGTGGAAATCAGCAGTCATATTCTCTCCTGCTTTTATTCTTTACTACTAAGTAGCCGTTGGTGTCCAATCAAGCCATTTCTCCCACCACGCTTCTTTCTGTGGTGGAGGAGGATGTTTCAACGTCACATGCGCCATACAATGCAGTGACGTCATAAAGGTCGACAGGCCACTCCAGCAAAAGCACTATGAGTCCTCTGAACACATTAGTATTGCTGCATATTGCTCATGATCTGAACTATTGATCGAGTGCATAGCAACTACGTTTCCTGATCTGTCTGCACATCTGGGAGCATGTGGGCTGAGAACAAGCTCTCCCTATATTCTCTTTAGCCTGAGATGTGATATTTTGTCGAATTTCCAAGTTATATGCATAATCACATCATTTTATATGCTTGCATAGCAAAGGTGTTGCATTTGGTCAAATTGCAACCTTAAAACATTCTGTTTGCCATATATGTTATGCCTTTTGCTTTGTGCACACAAATACACTCCCCTCTATGCCTATGTTGACCTTTCTCTTTTCCTCTAAAACCCCCAACGCATTTTTTCCTAGGTGGAACATCTGTAAACTTGCACTCTGGGGCTAATCTACTCCGGCCCCATGTCCAGGTCCAATTTGTCTATCTCTCCAGCACAATCCCAAAATGTACCAGGGCAGTGGGTGTGAGCGGCCCCCGCGGAGGGATCACTGCGACTCTTCTCAAATCCAGTGTATTCAATTTTAGGGAGGTTGGGCCTTTTTCACATGCAGGGCTCAGATGAATCTAATTATACTGCCCCTAAATAAACCCTCCAGCTCTGTCCTAATCAAGTCACAATAATTCCCATCATGCAGAAAAGACAAAATTGCTTCTAGCACACTGCCTCACACCTTGCAGTGAGTAATAAATACTTGATGAACGAATATGCAGGAAAGTGCACTAAATGGTAGAAGGCATATTCTATAGTCAAGGTCAGAGCAATTATGTTTCTAGAAGTAGGTGTCACAGGGAAGTAACAGTTACACCGTGTTATATGTTCTCCTTAAGCATGTAAATGAAATCTTTTTTTTTATGGAAGCTTGACACCTGAGAGAAATAATCTATTCTTATTTTACTTGTATTTACTTACTATATTTTATGTCACTAAAATGAGTTTATCACACATTTAAATATATACTTTTTGCAATTCCTTTAATTTTATGTTTGCTCAAAGTTTTGTTTTCATGTTGCTTTTTTTTTCTGTATATGCTGTGAAAGTTATTTTACAAGGTCTGTCATCTCCTCTTAGAGTTTGCTGCCATCTTTGTTCTCTAATTTCATTTTAAGCAGCCTTTTAAATCAGTTATGTTGTATCTGATTGGTAATATGGATTGGCAGATTGGTAACAAGAAAAATGAGAGGGGAAAAAAGTTATCAAGATTCTCCTGTACAGTTTGTTATACATTATTTTTTCTTAACCTTTACAATAGTATTGTTAGGTATCCATTAGTAACTCCAGCTTACAAGTGAGAAAATTGAATATTAGAAAGCGTTAAGTGCTACCCTTAAGCTAAAAACTGTTAGCTCCATCTTCAAGACCAGAAGCAAAGCAAAGCAAAGCAAACAAACAAAGCTATATTGTTAAGAAGTGAATGCTGAGGCTTACCAATTGCTGGATACCGGTGAAGTCCCTAGCCTGTTCTACATCCCAATAATGGTTCAGAAGTCACTGAGTATTGACATGGAAGGAACCAGAGGAAACTGGCTGCAGCAGGGAGAGGGGAAGGAGAAGGGAGGAGTGCCAAAGAGGGGCTGCCATAATCCCACAATTTGGTTTTGAGCTGACTCAGAAGATGTGTTGTCTTTGACAGCCGTTGCAGTAGGTGGCGATGTTGTGCTGCCTTGGAGATTTTAGGCAGCTTTCTTTTTTCCTTTCTTTCTTCCTTTTTTTTAATCTCTGAAATTAATTTGCGGCATAGCCATGAATTTCACAGGCCTCTGTCTCTTGACGGTCTATTAGAATCATCCATTTCTGACCTAGCATGAGAGTTCGAGAAGGAAACGGGCATCTTCTATCCACATCTCTCTTAGAAATCATACCCCCAAAACTGAGGAAACATTTGGCTCTCTACTGGGATTCTTAAAGGCATCTCAAACCCAACATGTCCCAAATTGAATGTATTTCCAGTTCACAGTTACTTATCTCTATTTTTAACTTTTGCATTTAGAAGCAGTCTATCCACCCAGTCAACCATGCCAGAAGCCTGGGTATGAGCCCGACGGAAGCAGTGATAGAAATGTAGTAAAGAACTTAGGTTTTGAATTAAGTGGGTTTTGAGGTCAATTGCCAGGGTTTGGGCTCCTCTGAGACTAACTTTCTGGGGTCAATTGCCAGAGTTTGGGTTTCAGCTGTCATCTAACTATATGACTTTACCCTCTTTAAGTCTTGGGTTTTGGATGGATGTAGAAGTAGTTCCTTCCTCATAACATTGCTGTGCAGATCAGAAGGTATAATCCAAGGAAAGTGCTTAGCAGAGTGATGGGCGTGTATTAAGACCCAGAAAAAATTGATGATCATGGTGATGATGGTGCTATGATGATGATGATGATGATGGTGGTGACGGTGATGATGATGGTGATGATGATGATGATGATGATGATGATGATGATGACGATGATGATGATGAATGCTGTCCTTTTTCTTTGGGCACCCCTCATCCAAAAGGTCATCAAATCTTGTGTATTCTACTAGCCACATACTTGCCAATTTCATCTAATAATTCCCTTAGGCCCCAATTATTTTGGGGGTAGTTGTTATTGTATGGGCTCCTACCTGTTTCTTTACTGAAATTACTTCAACTTTTACTTTCTCCTCTCCATTTCACCCTCTGGCTGTGGCTCCCATTCACTCCTGGACATTGGCATCCTTTATCAAGCCCTAATATATCCTATCTTCTAAATCAAAAAGCCACATTGTCCAACATCACTTCTACCCCTCCTTTTGCCCAGTCATCCTCTCCCTTAGCTCAAGGTCAATTCCCTTCACTCAAATACTCAAATACTCTCTAGCTTGCTATACTCTCTACTTCCTTTTTATCAAAAATATTTCTTGCATTTCTCTTTTGCATTTAGGTACTTCCTTCATGAATGCCCCAAATTCATGAAGAATGCATTTCTTTGCTTTTTCAGGTTGTTAGCAGAATTCAGTTTTTTGCATTTGTAGGGCTGAGGTACTTGTTTTCTTGCTGACTGGTAGCTGAGGTCTGTTGCCAGCCTCTAGAGGTTGTCCACATTTGTTTTGTATCTTCTTAGGAGAGAGTCTCTGTTTTTATGAATTCATGTTACTAGATTGCACCCACTTGAATAGTCCAGAATAATGCTCCCTGCAGTGCTCATCTTAAATTCTGTAACCTTAATTAAATCTGCAACATCTATTTTGCCTGGTAAGTTTCTATATTCACAAGTTGTGGGAATTAGGGCATGGGCATATTTTTAGGGCATTATTTTGCCTACCAAACATAGAAACAGATAATTACTGTCTGGCTAGTCCTACGGGGAGCTGGGAGGCTCTTGATCTGTAGAATGAAAGTCTCTCTGGTTCTGCGAAGTAGGGTGATTCCTTAGGGGTTGGGCCCTTAAAGCACATTTTAGTGAGGTATCTGAACAAACTAGAGGTAGATTTGTATATTTAGGTAGCAGGATTTTAGGATTGCTGGGATGAACTCCTCATGCCTTAGGATGCCATTTTCCTTCCCTAGAATTTAGGACCTTATTTGTCCAATGTTAATGTGATCCTACAAAATGCAGACACCTGGAGCAAAGTTTATTTAAGCTCTATTAGGAAATCTCTGACTTTACTTCAACTTTTACGCTCTCCTCTTCATTTTACCCTCTGGCTATGGTTCCCATTCACTCCATGGACATTGGCATACTTTATCTTAAGGGTCATCAAGCCCTAATATATCCTATCTTCTAAATCAAAAAGCCATGCTATCCAGCATCATTTCTACCCCTCCTTTTGCCCAGTCATCCTCTCCCTTAGCTAAAGATTTTGACCGTCAACTTCCTTCATTCAAATACTCAAATACTCTCTAGCTTGCTGTATTCTCTACTCCTTTTTATCAAAAAAATTTGTCGCATTTCTCTTCTGCATTTAGATACTTCCTTCATGAAACTTTCTATTCCACTGACCACATGATATTTTACTCCAATGGTTTCCTACATTTTCCCAAACTCCTTGTCATCTTTCTTGTCTTTTTTTGCCTCACAATAAGAGCACCAAGATGCAATTTCTTGTTTCTTCCTTCTGGACAAGAATTGCAGAGATTTTCACCCTTTCTCTCACCTCATATCAAGGTCTGCATGTTACTTTTCCAGCTGCTAAAACAAATATTATACAATGGATTGACTTAAACAATGGGAAATTATTGGCTCATGGTTTTGAGACAGGGAGAAGTCCCAAATCAAGACATTAACAAGGTGCTGCTTTCTCCCCAAAGACTGGCATTTTGGAGCTGTCTGCTGGCAATTCTTTGTCCGTGGGCTTATCTGTGACATGGCAATGCACATGGCAGTATCTTCTCCTTTCTCTTCTGCATAAAGCTTCCATCGACTTCCAGCTTCTGGCTGCCCCCCTGTGGCTTCTCCAATTTCATGTTTCCAATTTCCTTTGCTTTTAAGGATTCCAGCCATATAGAATTAAAGCCTACCCTCATTTAATTTGGGCACACATTAACTGATAACATCTTCAAAGGTCTTACTTAAAAATTGGTTCACACCCTGTGCTGGTTTGAAGTTGTGATGTACCCCAGAAAAGACACGCTCTTTTAATCCAATCATGTAGGGGCAGACCTATTGTTAGGTGGACTTCTTGATTAGGTTGTTTCCATGGAAATGAGAGCCACCCAATTGTGTGAGGGACGTTTTGATTCAGTTGTTTCCATGGAGATGTGACCTGCCCATTCAAGATGGGTCTTATCCGTTCTTGGACCCTTTTATGGGAGAGAACTCAGAACTGACACAGAAAGAAGAGAGATGAAACTAGACACAGCCACTTGGAGAGAACTGTTTGGAATAAGAAGCCAGGAGAGAAGGACAGCAGATATCACCATGTGCCTTCTCATGTGGTAGAGAAACCCTAGATATGATCAGCTTTTGTTACATGAAAGTATCCACTTATTGGTGCTTAATTTGGACATTTTCAGGACTTTAGAATTGTAACTTGTAACTTAATAAATCCCTTCTATAAAAGCCAACCCACTTCAGGTATATTTTATTCTGACAGCATTCACAAACCAAAGCACACAAAACCAATGGTTGAATATGAACATATGTCTTGTGGGGACCATGATTCAATCCCCAACAGTCTGCAACTCTAATCACATCTACAAAGTGTACTTTGCTTTGGTGTCTTAGCAATAAATTCATAAAGCATTTACTATGCTCCTAAATAACTATCATATTAAATTGAGATAATGATATTTGGTATCTTCTCTCAAAGGATGCATTTCATAATGCTACTTCCCTTTTCAGCTCTCACAAATCCTTTATTAAACAATTCTTTTGCACCAAAGCCCATTGCTGCTTTGTGGAACATAGAAATT
This sequence comes from Myrmecophaga tridactyla, assembly GCA_004026745.1. Taxonomy (NCBI): domain Eukaryota; kingdom Metazoa; phylum Chordata; class Mammalia; order Pilosa; family Myrmecophagidae; genus Myrmecophaga; species Myrmecophaga tridactyla. The sequence continues at coordinate 73,201 of PVIY010001287.1, read as the reverse complement.
GGGATCCAAGTATGAACATCTAAGGTTGGATGAGATGTTTAGCTACCAAGTATAGTTTCAGTCATTTGCAGGCATGGCTCATCCTAATATGAGTGATTTTACTTTTACAATTTGCACCTGAAATCCAGTGGCCATTTACATTTTGATCTTATTATGTCTAGGTTAGATATAGTGTCATACTGATACCCTGATTTGAATGAAAAACAAGTCAAGCAATCTTCGCTCTAACTAGTGAAGGCAAGATAAACAATAAATATCTTACACGAGGAAAATTTTGTTCACTAAACTGGATAAGCTTTAGGGACTCAGTTTATAAATAAGCCATAGATTTCTTCTCTTCTTGCTGTGAACATCTACCACTCGTGCTGCAAATCAATACTAATAGAATAGCATGGTGTTCTTTCCCCCTTCAGACTACATGAATCATTTCAATCAATCAGATTTGCATTCATAAACGGTATAGTGTACTGTAAAAAAGTAACATTGAAAACAAAGGATTTAAGAGTCATCCATGAAAGAAATGCATTTGTGGATTATACTTGAATTATATGATTTGAGAGGAAAAAAAACTAATAAAAGGTTATATCTTAAAAATTAGCCTCTGCTGACATTTATAAATGATCATTTCTCTGCTGTATTCCTCCCCCATTGCATGCAACAATTCTAAACCTAAATTAATTCTAAAATGGATCTTTATTCAGAGATTATTCTAAAGTTGTGTTTTAATTTTTTTTTGCCTATTTTTAATCACGTAGAGGTTTTATTTTTATTGTGGAAACATACATTTCATAAAAGTAAACATAGGAAGGAGTTTTGTTTTTCTTTTAGATATGGGGAGAAAACTTACTACAACTGCTTAGTGCTGTCTCAGGCAGCAGCATGCTGAAGCCAGCTTAGACCAACATGCGAGAGCCAGTAGTTGCATCTCTCTCCCCAGCTCTGCAATCAGAAATATTATATTGATAGCTTAAAATGGGCCCCAGTGGGGGTATTAATACCATGAAAATCAGCAAATGCTGCAAATCAGGGCTTTTCACCCCAGAGAGCTGGGTAAGGCTTACTCAGCATATTACTGTTTTGCCCAGTGTACATATCAGTGTACATATCACCTCCTTTAACAAAGCAGTTAGCGTGGCTCTGGGGAGCCAAGTGCACTGGTTAATTGCTCTTGTGTGCCTGTTTGTTTTACAGTTAAAATGGAAGCATTCATTTCTGCAGTGAAACTGTCACTCTGAACTGTGACCCCTTTTTTAGTAATAAGGTGGTGTACTTTTTAACATGGCACCCACCACACTGCAATAAATGAGCTATCAGCCACAGAATCCACACACATTGAGAGAAACCTCACAAAGCACGCCAAACTCAAGTGACCCTGATGACTTTACACAAACCAATTTTAAAGGTGCCAAACTCAAGTGACCCTGATGACTTTAAACAAACCAATTTTAAAGGTAAAATGAAATTGTCCCGCGGGCCATTCAGATAGAGTTTTAAAAGAACAATGGAAATGATAGAAACTATAAAAATTAAGTTCGATCAGTGAGGTAAGGAGTTAGAGTTGTTTCCAAAATCAATAAAATTATTGGAAAATGTTAAAAGTTGAAGTAATCCAGTTTAGAGAGAGAAAAATAATAAACATATATATCTCTGAATCTCTTAGTAAAATAATGTGGACAAAAAGCTGTTTCCCATTCCTAAACTTTTCCTCTTGTGCTCGTTATTCTCACCTCTGTCAGTCTGCTCTTTCCTAGTAACTTAGCAGAAGCAGAAAGCAGTGGATGTTATAAGCTATATAAGCTTAGATCATCTACAGGATGTTGTCAAATAGTAGAAATTTTGCTGAACTTAATACAGAGTCAGCATAGAGTCTGCCTTAATGACTTGCAACTGAAATGAACTCTTTGGAAGCTTTTCAAATTAATTGTTAAAAACTTTTCAAAGTGACTTGCATACACAGATGAAATGTATTTAATGTTTTTTCAAAAACATTTCGAATAAACCTAAAACATATTTTATTGTAATTGTTTCTTTTTTTCTGAAACTGCTGCTGGGAATATAGATGAACCTTTGACCACTCTTTCTGCAAATTCTAGTTAAACTAGATTAGATGGGCTAAAGCAAGGGTTGACAAACTATGACCCACAGACCAAATCCAGTCTACTATCTAATTTTACAGCCTATGAAGAAGGTTTTGTTCAATAGTTAAAAAAGATCAAAATAAGAATATCATATGGCATGATATTCTATGAAATTTAAATTTCCAAAATTATATTTTATTGGAGCACAGCTACATTCATTCTTTTGCATATTGTCTGTGGCTGCTTTTCGTCCATAATGGAAGAATTGAGCAGCTGCCCAAAGTCATTTTATGGCCTGCAAAGCTTAAAATACTTACTTATAGCCCTTTACAAAACTATCCTTTTTTTTTTTTACTTAATGTTTTAATTCCATTCCTTCCACTTGAATCAAAGTAACAAGATCAACAATTTTTAAGAGTGCTAAATAACTACATAAGTTAATTACAGAACTTGTAAACAAGGGAATGAAATGATGCTTATGCAATCAACTGAGTTGATGACATTAAGTATTCGGACTCCCCCTTTTCTCTCAGCGCTCTCCAGCCAAAGGTTCTTGAGCAGCTGGTGGATTCTCTGGTCCTCATGTTCCCTCCTCACCAGAACACAGAGGATGAAAGAGCAAAGCTTTGGAACTACTAAAAGAGGCTAGCAAAGGGAACCTCAAGACCAAAAAAGTAAAGGGAAAACCACATTAAAATCTGTTATCTGTTCGTGAATTTGTACATTCAATCACAGACACTGAGAGAAAACCAGACACAGCACCCATAGTGCACTGTGAGTAAATATTTTTAATAAAATCCTAAAATCATCCTAGGGATGGTACATTTGCAATTGTTTTGCTTTTTTCTGAAAGCTAAAAACCTCAATTTATCAAACACGAACTTTTAAAATGTACCCAAGTTTCATAAACTCTGTTTCAGTGTTTATAAAACATTTTTTTTAATACCAAAAGACTCAATTGACTGAAATAGTCAGAGCTTCTCAGCTTCCCAGGGGACCTTCCCAATAGCTTCAGATACATCTGTCATAAAGTAGCTGTGAATATGCCCATATGTCCTTTGACCTGCTTCTACACCAATGTGGTAACCAACTGGAGGAAAAGAAAGTAACTAATTCCAGATTAAGACTGGCCCATTGTAAACACGACATGGATTTTGAAAAAATTCATGTTTTTTCTCCATGAATTCCTTTTTCATACATTCCTGATATTGCTGAATATATTTTTTAAATAACTTATCTCCATCTCTGCTTGTCTGGTTGAGGTTTTCGTATTGGGGGGAGGGGCAAAGCTTGGGCAAAGGAATGAACATTTTTAACAAGCAAGCTTTATTTAGGATTATCTGTCCAAATCTCAAACCACCTTCAAGTCTTTAAAGTTTCACAGGAAGACAGATGTGCAAAGTACGAAGATATTGAGATGAGGCAGCATGAATCTTGATCAATAAAATAATCCTAGTATAACAATAAAACCATTTAGACTTAATTATAATTTCTCTATCATCTTGTCCTGATCTAAGCCCTAGCAGGAGAGCGTGTGATATTTTCCCCACATTGCTGCAAGGAAAACTACGTAATTAGATGTGATGTGACTTTTTTCAAGGTCACATTGTCTAATAACTAACAGATCCATGTTTTAAGTCCAAGTCTTCTGACTCCAAACTCTTATTTTTCCAACTACTATCCAAGGGAAACTGTTTACAGTTCAAGGGAAGCGCATACGAATGTCGTTATAAGATTTTACAACCACCTCATTTAAAGAATATTCAGTTAATGTCCTTTGACTTACTAAAATTTACAATATAGATTTACTTTCCCTCACTTTTTCCAGGAAAATCCTCTTCCCAATGTTTAATGGAATTGTGACCAAGATGCATTAGGAATTCACATGTATGTGCCTTCTTAATATATTCCTATATTGTATGGCCCCACCATAGTGTTCGTGGGATGGGGAGGAGAGGAGAAGAATTAAAACATAGACTTGATTTCTGAAAAACCAACAAATAAAAAATATAAATAGAAACAGAATATTTGGAAACTGATTCGTATGATTTTATTTTATTTTATTTTTTTGCTTAACTGTGTAAATTTTTTTAATGTTTTATTTCAGAGGTATGGCATTTCTCTCTATTGCAAATTAGATTTGAACAATGAAAAATTGCACTCAAATCTATTTGCAACCGTAGTTTGGAATTTTTTCTATTAGCTGTCCTCTAAGGAATATTTCTTAGCTTTCTTATTCAGACTTTCAAATTCTGTACTTAAAATTTATGTAGGTGTGATCTTTATTTCTAAGATTCTGTATAAAGTGATAAAGGACTCTATTTTGCTAAACTTAGGTATTAAATAGTGGTATTTCTCTTCTTGACACTCAAGACATTTTGATTTGATTATTTCATTTTGGAAACTAAATTGGGAAATGATCTGAATTTACACAAAGACAATTTATTTTTCAAAAATAAGCCCTAAAATGCTGTGCGCTTCTATTGATTTACTCTGAAGAATCACTGCACTGCCCTTCAAGAAATCTGAGCTGAATTGAAAGGATGTATTGCAATTGCTGTGTCAGAGATGGAGCCATTTGTCTCACAACATTACACAGTATATATTGGAATTTCAGATCCATTTTGCTTGTCTAAAATACAGCTTTTATATTTAAGTCATTTAATGACAAGCTAGTATAAAAACTAATGATCATATCTTCTGGTGTGGATTTTATTATGACAGCTTTGTACTTTGCATGGCATCAAAATTTGGTTCCTTATCAGATAGCCCTTGAAAGTATGTTATTTGATTTTCCTAATCAGTGTTTGTACTTTTTCAAGAAACCTAGTTTCCCCACTGGGCCATAGCCCCTATTCCTGATTTATTTTAGATTAGACATATCTTATTCAATGTTTCCAAATCCTCCGGGTTTCCTACTGCTCTTGGACAAGACCCTTGAAAACAAAATTAGGTTCCCTTAGGATTCTCAACTTCTGTTTGTGGTGTTAGCCTTCCCACGTGGTCATGCCAATGCACGGATGCACTCCAGTATTCCTGAAACATGGCTCGCTCAAGCCTTCCTCATTTCCCTCCCTCCTTGACTGGTGAAGATTTCATGATTGACAGGGAAATAGCTGCTCGTTGGCACTAAAAAGATGACTTTAAGAGAGTTTGTGTAAGGATAAAGAAAAACATGATACACAAATTCACAGGTCAATCTGATTTCAAATAGCAAATTTTCCTAATAGCTATTCTTTATAGGTTTGTTTTCCATAAGATAGAATAATTTAAGATTGCACTTATTATTACACATGACCTGTAAGTAGCCAGTGGCTCCTTATCCAGTTTTTAAGCCGGCAGATCTCTGGAAACCATAGTTTAACATTTGATAATAGGTTCTTTCAACAGACTGGATAGTCTCCCTCTCTCTCTCACTCTCTTTCTCTCTCTCTCTCTTCTACAGATAAAAGCATAGAGTAGGCATGGAATAGTACATTCTGGTGCTTAGAGATTATAACAGCAAAGTTGTAATTTGTTTCACAATGCAAAGAAGTATGATTGTTCTGGGCCTATGAAAACATGATCATAATTGCATGAGACTGTAAGTGTTCCATCAGCCAACAGCATCTATTGAAAAGATAATATCAGAAGCACTCATTTAATAAATGTGAGTTTCATCATTACTATTCTAGGTGTTGGAAACAGTAGAGAAACAATGAGTGAGTTGCATTAGAGAACTCTTATGGGTTAAGGCAGATAAACTGAGTACTGTGTGAATAGGGCTATAATAAAAATATTTTGAGAGACTCTGGGTTTGCCACCTAACTTAGCCTTGGTGGGACAGAAAAAATATCAGAAAAAGTGATGCCGTAGATTAAACTGAAGGATATATCTAAGATTGCTGAGTAAAGGAAGGGGTACAAAGGAATTAGAAAGGGTATTCTAAGCATATGCAAAAGTCTAAAGTTTAGCATGAGTTGCATAGAACAAGGAGTCAGAAATGTATGAAGAGACTTGTGAGGTCAATGGGCACCCGATCAGGAAGGGAACCACATGTCCTCTTAAAGAGTTGATCCTGGAGCAAAGCAGCACCATCATGGTGGTTTGAAGCTGTGTGTACCCCAGTAACACAAGTTCTTATAGTCAATCCGTTCCTGTGGGTTTGGACCCATTTTAAGTAGGATATTTTGATGAGATTACATCAATTAAGGTGTGACCTACCTCGATCAGGAATGGGTCTTAATCTTATTACTGGAGTCCTTTATAAGAAAAATGAAATTCGGGCAAAGAGAGAGAGAAAGCCAAGGAATCGAGAAGTTGAAATGAACAAAACATGGAAGAGAAAGGAGAGACCAGCAGAGATCTCTGGCAGCTGCTCCTGGGAAGAAAGCATGACCTTGATGATGCGTTGGTTTGGAAACTTTCCTGAGTCTCAAAGCTGTGAGTGAATAAATTCCCATTGTTTAAGCCAAAACTATTCGTGTAATTTGCTTAAGCAACCTAGGAAACTAGAACAGGATTGGCTTTCAAGAGAGTGATAGTCTTATCAGATTGATTTCCAAGAATCCAAGAATGAGACTAGTGATTGGATATAAGGACAAGGACATTAGTATGGAGAGAAGAGGATCGTTTGGAGAGAGAACAGAGCAGATTCAACTACTGGCTGGATGAGGGTGGTGAAAGAAATAGAGTTCAAGGTCAATTAAGGCTTAGGCAGATGATGAACTCTTTACCTTAGGGCATATATTTAATATACACAGAATTTGTTCATGGTAATGATGATTTAATCATTGTGCTTGCATTACTTTAAAATACAGATACAAATATTTATGTAAAATATAAGCATATTTCTTTAAATTCTTTAATCAGCAAGGCTCTCTACTATTGCATTTTCATATTTTTTTTTACTGAAAGGGATGAATGGTAGTCCCAAATTGGAAAAAGGTGATTAAAATGAGAATTATCTATTGGTGTGGCCAGCGGTACCTCATCAAGGCAATTGTATTTTAGGTACAAAATGTAGAATGGAAAGCAAGAATCTATTACCTGTAGCAATGGAGGGGCTTCTGAAACAATGAAGCAATTGCTGAAAGCTGGGACAGTTTGTCTTCTGTTTTAAAGTCTCAAATGAGAGTTGGTGTCAGTCTCAGCCAAATTCCTTGAAATACTGTCATATATTTCAGGTTGCTGTAAGGGGATCTTTTATTACATCCTTTCAAGTCCTGGTGTGCCCTCTAGAAGTTGGCTTTAAAATCTTTTAGTCTTTTTTTCCCTCCAGCACAGATGCAGAAGACTCTTTTTTTTTTATTTTCCATTTTCAAGCAGCTACAGAGTTTACTTTTGAAGTAGAGATTTACTTTTCCAAGAAATTTTGAAGGTCTCCTAGATGACAGTACAATTTGAACTTTAAGAACTTTGTAATATATTCAACTTAGGTGACTCTAGGCTGCCAATTTTATTTTAATTTTTGAAAAGTCAAATGATCTGAGGCTTTTTAGTTTGCCTATAAATTCTTGTGAGTTCCTTTAGGCACCTTATAATGTTTCATTATTGCATGGCCTTTTACAAATAAAAGAGATATGATGTAAAAATCTCCCTTTCTCACTTTTTTCTGTATCCTTTTCTTATCTTTCCCTTTTCCTGGTTTCATTTTCAGTCTAACAATTGTTTATTCCTGGGCCAATCATACTTAGGGCATTGTATTAGCTCTGGAAACAGAAAGAAAATAAGAGGCTAACTTGACTGTCAACAGGATTAGAATCTCTCTGTCTCTTCTAATTCTCTCTTTTAAATGTTCACTTCGTGTTTTTAACCTTGCTTAATATTGTTCAGTGTATTTTCTCATAAGAGGGCTATACTTTAGTGTATATGTTCATATAAAGCTTTTTCTTGTTCCATTTAGTTTTCAAGTAGACAAACCCAAATATATGACATCGTATAGGCCACTGGATGTTTTCCATTTCAAAATGGCAGCTGTAGAAGGACGGACATGGTACAACTTTTCATTTATCCAGGGTCAATTCTACTTCTGGGTCAAAAGGATTTGGGAGGCAATGCTGTGGACTGGTTTTGACCATATAAAGACATGTTTGGATTTGTTCCTTTGCTTGGTATTCATTGATAGAAAAATGTCAACAGATCCAGAACAAGGAGACTTCAGTTAAATTTAGGGTGCGACTTACTACTCACAGGCTACCCAAAGCTGGAGATACTGCAGTGCTTCCAGTGAAGTGAGAGGGCAAAGCTATCCTGGGTTTCTATGCCACATGAAGACTCTGCTACTGCTGCTTCTGCCACCTTCTTGAAGCGAGAATCCCATCAGAACTTTGGAAAAACTATCCTGTCCAATCTCAGTGGGGTTTTATAACCTGCTTGGCTACTCCAAACAATAAAGCAAACCTAGCTTCCTGCCTGACAAAAGTGACTGATGACACTTTTGGCATTTCTCTTAGTGTTTGCCCAAGTTCTCTCTGCCAAGTGGACCATCCCCACAGAAGGACCAGGCCTCGGGTTGGCCTGAGGTCTAGTTCCTGAAAGTCCCAGCTTCCATTAATTTTCTACAGAGGAAGGACATTGCTGACCTCTTAGTTATTTCTTTATTTTTATTTTTCATCGTTTGTATTTGCAATTTCAGTCCTATTGTTAAAAAGCCTCTAGACCAGGAGAGATGGAGATTTCATATTTACTTCTAAACCCATTTTGCACTGCTTGCTTAAAGCAATATGATAAGGAGGATTCCAAGGCTTTGTGCCAGTTCAGGGAGAGAGAGCTCTGGGAAAATATTCCATCTGTGAGGGTGGGGGGCGATGGCATGTGCTCCTGACAGTTCACATCCCTAGGCTAGCACTATCCTAAATCTTGAAGAAAGGGGAAGGCAGGCCTCCCATGCCTCCCTCCCTTGGGCATGTCTCAGCCTGTTTGATGCTGGCTATGATTTATGTTACCAAAAATCTGCCAGTAACGATGGATGTGATGAGAAATACATCACTTGGGGCATTTTAAAGCATAAGCAGAAATGTTTGGTGAAAGTTGGATAGATGCTGCTAGAACTTCCTCTAGCAGGTTTGCTCTATGATTACAATGGAAGTCTTAGGGCACGACCCTTCCTTGAAGCAAAGTGGATGTCACAGTAGGATTTGAGAGGCTCTGAGGACTCCTATCCTAACAGAAATAAAAGCCTCTTCCCTCAGCTTTTGGGTGATACTTGGAATGTAATCATGGGTAATGTATCCTGTGGTTTACTAAGGATCTTGAACCTTGCTATGTAAATAGTGTGTGAATTAAAGAATGCGCGGAGTCAGAAGGGACACCTGGGTCCTTGATTCCAGTACCAAAGTTTTGCAGTTGATGATACTGAGGACCCTTAACCAATTGGGTTAAGATTGGTTATTTATTTATTTATTTATTTTCCACTTGCTACCAACCTATAGTCTCCAGAGATACAAAAGATATTATTCACAGCCATCTCCCTAGTCAACCAACCATGTTAGAACAATCTGTGATAAAATTAGAATGATATTTTCTACTATTTTCAACTCAGAGGAATCAATGGCTGATTCTTTGGACTATTTCAAATTTGCTTTTTTAATAGCAACATATTTCTTTCCCTTTTTTTTCCCGTCTTTATATGAAATATTAGAACTGTCCACCTTACTGAGCCTCTCTTTGATTAATTAATAACTGCTCAAAAAGGTTTTTGAAAGCCTCAAACACTAAGCAAATTGTGAACTATTTTCTCGTAAAGCTTTTGGCATTTTTCTCTCTTAGAAACAGCTGAAGGTCTTTTCCATCATGTCTGCCTAGTCAGCATTAAAACCTAAAGAGGTAGAATTGGTAGCATGAAATATCTACTTATTATAGCCCCTGGTCAGACTCAGCAGGCAGAAAAGATTCAAAACCCAGGAAGTCTACAGCTTTGCTTCATTATAAATCAATACTACCAGCAGAACCTCTCACATCCCTTTCTGCAAGAATATTTAAGTGTAAGGATTATTTTCCCAGTCAGTTCCTCATTAGTCAGATTGAAATGTTATGTCAGGTTGAAACACCATTTAAATGCCTTTGCCCCCTTAAATTGGTGGAAAACGGTCCACTCATGGTATTTCCAGAGTCAGGATCCGTACAGAATGTCCTTAGAGTCAAGAATTAGCACCATACTTCAACATTTCCCTATATCCCTGTCTTTAAATGAAGTCATTTTCTCTCTTCTTATCCCATGCAGAGAAATGAGAGAAAGAAAATATCCTAGAGAAGGAATAACTTGTACTTACCTCTTTTACCTTTCAACATGCAATAGAGCTAAAAGGAGGAAATAAGACACATTCTGTACAAACATTGATAAAAATATGTCACAACAATAAAATCAAGGAATAATGAAGGACCACTTATACACACCAAACTGGAAAAAAAGACAGTCCATTGAAATGATAATGTCCAGGCTGATTTGATTGCAGTGGAGACATCACATTCACTTGGTGTGCTCAATGCAGAGACGCAACTGAGAATCACCTGGGGAGTCCTTACAAGACACCAATGCCAGTTTCTACCACATCATGCCTTTGCTGATGGAGTAAAAAGATGCTTTTGGAAAGTACTTTCAAAATATGTCTAAAGAGCCACAAAATATTTGTATTTCCAAACTTTATAATCTCATTTTGGTAATTTATCTTTAAAAAATGATAAGGAAAAAGCTATATGAGAAGAGTTCAGAGTTATTTGTTGTACTTAAAAGTTTAAACGGCCTGATTATTTAATGGACAGTGGTAATATCTTTCCCCACACTCACCAATATACACCACCTGCCTGTGGTATGTTTAAAGCCTGTCTAGAACACGACTGGCACTGAAAGTAGCTGGGATTCGGCCTGGGTGCAGAGCTCTGTGATTCTAGTGAGGGCGACAAAGTCAGGGACACTTAGTATTGATGACATATAATCTGAGCAATATATATACATATACATATGTCTGTATACATACACACACATGGACACTGCTTACAAATGACTGGAAGGAAAAGCTGAAAAATGAAAATGATTTGGCTTGTTGAGATAGTGGGAACACGCAATATATCTTTTTCATTTTGAATTCTAACAACAAACATTTTTAATGAAAACTATTGACAGGCTAAAGCTATTTTTTAGCTTTATTAATTCATCTAAGGTTTGACATGTAATACATCAACTGGCCAGACTCAAGTAGCTTAAATCCAACCTTAAGTGTCACCATTTGTATCAACTGTCCTAAAGGGTGTCTCCCTACCAGTGCATCTGGGAAATGAATCAGCCTTCCATTAATGGCATGTATTTGGATTGGGACATTGTCTCCCAAGATTAATATTACTTTTTTTTGAGGGAATTACAAGTATATGCATTTTATCTTATTAGGTTACATGAAGACATCAAGTCCTTATGTAATGATTCAAGGCAAATAAGATTTGATTGTGGGAAGGGGAGAAGATCAGTGAAGATGTAGAAAAAACCAGCCATGCTGTTTGAGAGTTTCAAGAGAAAATGGCAAACGTCAACTTAACCCTCGGTTGAACTAGTTAACAAGGCTAACAGGCTATTGATCTTCTGTTCCCTTCTGCCATCTTTTTCTCGAAACAGTCTCCTAGGCATCTACATTGCAGATCATCCTTTATCAAAGCACTTTCTCCCATGGTTTGGGCCTTTCCCCGAACAAAGTTTAATTCAGAGGGGGTTGTGTGTGTGTGAATGAGGGTGTGTGTGTGTGCATTATATGCCAAGTATAGCACATGTCTCCTAGACCTTAAAATCTCATATTAAAGGTGGGCCGCGGTGGCTCAGTGGCAGAGTTCTCGCCTACCATGCAGGAGACCCGGGTTCGATTTCCAGTGCCTGCCCATGCAAAGAAAAAAAAAAATCATATCAAGACTCATTTGTTCAGTCTCACTGTTGAGCGATCAGTTCTCCTGAAAATGTTTATTGTTGCTGGTGGAGTATAATGTTATCTCGTGTGCTTGCATTTGCATTTAAGCATGGACTCCTGGAAGCAGAACTTCTAGATACCCACCCTGCCCCCCACAGATTCTCTCCTAGGGAAGACATATTAGGTCAGTGGATGAGATATTTCCTAACCCAGGGGCCTGCTAGTTGTAAGCTATGAAGTCATTGCAGTCTTGGATCCAGGCACTTGAAACCAACTGAAGTTGATGTTTACTTGTCTCCTCTCCTTCCTGATCGCTGGTACAAGTCCGGGTGATGACGCCATGCTTCTCAGACATTCAGGTGTACACGAATTGCCTAGGATCCTGCTCACGGCAGGTTCTGGTTCAACAGGACTGGAGTGGGGCTTGAAATTCTGCATTTCTACTAAACCCTCAGATTATGCTGGCATGGCTTATCCATGGACTATGCTTTGAGTAGCAAGGGGCTAGGGAATGAGCCAAGCCAGGCAAGACAGGGGAGGAGAAAATTAAATACATTCCTACAACAAATTGGATATCGGTCTTCATTGTCCAGTCCTGCAGTCTAAGTGATCATCCTAAGTTTGAGATTAGTACTTTTGCTACCATTTCATTCCACTCCATAGTAATTCTCTTTTTCATTCGTTCTTTCATTTTTCTTCACCAACGTAAGACAAAATGGGAATACTTGCAGAAAATTCCTTAATGCAGGTCGTATTTTGATATCCTTTTATTTAGGAACTATATACAATATGCAGATTTACACGCAACCTCAGCGTATTTATTCTGCTGGACTTCTTAACACTCTAAAATTATAAAATTTTTTATAAATAACATATAATGCTCTTACCTAGTGTGTGTATTATGCATATTCTTATGTGCTTGTTTGGCAAAGAGAAAAAATAATTATTTTGGTAATGAGGTAGCATATTAAAAACCTATATTTGGAGTCACAGACTTGATTTTAAGATAAGGCTGTTTTAATTTTATTATAACTTTGACAATTCTCTTATTTTCTGTAAATTTTTTTTAACCTCTTGTGTAAGATGTCTATGATAACAGTATTAGGTGCTGTTGAAGATTAAAAGGTAAAATTTATGGTAAAGCACCTTACAAACTGAAAACACTACCTCATAGTTAAAAATCAATTAGTCATTAAGTCTCCATGTACCTTGTCTGAAACACAATATGCTTTATTGCACTCCACACATCAATATCTATGAACCTCATTAAATTTGTGAATGAGATAAAGTGAATTAAAGAAAAATAATACCCCTAAACTTCACTGTTTAGGAAAGAAAGCAAACTGTTGTTGGGGGTTATAACTTCCACACAGAATTTATTAAGAAAGTAATCCCCTAAACAATAGAAATGTCCTAATTTTTGAAAAATAATTATTTAAGCTATTACAAGCTCCACTGCTTTTATAGCTAACATTTTTTTTTTCTTCTAGCTTTCCTAAATCTAGTAGTTTATCTCAATTAAGTGGTAGGAATATGTAAGTATCTAAGAGGTGAAATAAATTCATATTAACCTTGCATAGAACAGCTTCTAAAACAATGACCAAACTTCGCGAGAAGACAAAAATGCTCCTTAAATATGATAATCATTCAGAAACACCGAGGCATGTGCCTAATGAGTCAAAAATATTCCTTTCCTTTTTCTCTCCCCCCTATATATGTAAATGCTAACAAGCCTGCTGAAATGATTGAATCAGAGATTAGCTCCAAACTGTCCAGGAGAATAGCAAAACAGTACCTTCTAGAGCATGTAGACAAACCAAATACTTAACGGAGACAGGCTAATTTATCATAGTGCTGTTGCGATGGCAACAACAGTTCTTGGTGCCATGTGACCCAAAGCAGTTTCTGTTGACTGGCTCTAACTGACTGCCAGTTCAGCAAAGGTTCCACTGTTTCCAGTGAAAGGGAAGAGAGAGCATTGATACTTGTTGAAAAGGCTTAATAATAATAGTGTATCTCAAACCATGAAAGCATCCCTTTGTCTCCTTGACGTTTATTTTTATTCTAGCTAAAGAGATCCCTCTAATTTTTGTTACACAAAGACCCCTTATTTACTCACAGTTTAAATATGTGTTTCTCTGTTTACTAAGAATCCCATCTCTGCCAATAGAGTTCTAAACAAATTTTTAAAGCCTTTATGAGAATAACGCTATTTTATTTAAATGTGATAAAACTTATACCACTTTTTTTTTCCTAAATTGATCACCAGAAATCTGATTGAGTAAAATTTAGAGCCAGTAACTGAATTTTCCTGTAAATAAAATTTTCTCATATATAAAATGTAGACGCTGACTGTGCACCCCCTCTGATCTCAAAAAGCAAGAGACCTTGAGGAAATGCAGACAATAGGTTTGCCCATAATATTGCTTATCTCCCTTTCGCTGATATTTTCATTGATGGGTGAGTAACAAGAGCCAGCGAGACAGTCGCACTCGCCTTTTCAACAATTTCACTTTCAGGATTTTATCTTAGGGAATCTCCGCGAAAATAATAGCTGCATGACATAGGGGAGAAAGAAGGAGATTTGGAGTCAGATAGATATGAATTTTAAATCTTGATTCTGCCACTTGTTCACTGAGTGCCCTTGGGGAAGTATTTTACCTCCGTGAGCTTCAAGTCTCCTCATTTGTAAAACAGACTAGAGAGTACCCACGCTGAACTGTGAGTGGGAGCCACATAAATCACACATGCTCAGCGCCTACTGTACGGCCCGGGCAGCTCCCAGCTCTCAGCAGGCGGCACCTCCAGGCAGCACCAGCCATAAAGCAAACACGTGGAAACAACACATGTGTCCAGAATTAGAAACATGAGCTAGTAAATGCTACATTTGTAAATTCAGTGTACGACCAGAATTAAAGATGATACAATCATTTATTTTATTTTATTTTAAGAGCTATGGAATTTGGGGAAATTCTTATGATATGAAAATAGTATTACAAATAGCAATAGTAAATTCAGTAATTTGTACTAATTCTAAATGCATAAAATATGTATGTATGAAGAAGGTGATTCGCCAAATGAAAGCAGTTTTTCCTAGGTAGTATGATCATAAGTGATTCCTCTATTAAAACAGAACATTTAATTTTCAATTAAAAATTATGACATGATATAAAAGAAAGAAGGTGGAAGTGGGAGTGATAAGCGGGAGAACCTCACCAGAAACTAAAATGCATCCCCGAATCCTTCTTCTTTCACTTAAGAAAACACATTCTCCCAAACTCCATGATAGCCAGGGGTAAAGTTAACTAAAAGATGGTTCAGCTAACACTTTGTACACTTCCTTTATATGCCTTGAAAAGTGCTGCTTCAAGTGAGAAACAGAAAAGAATTTACAAGAAAGAATCCACGTGTGAAAGAATTCCAGTTTATGCACCAAGGACACTGAGTAAGTGGAAGAGAAGTGGGAGAGTGGAAGCAATTTGCGAATTTGATTAAAAGGTGTGGTTTGCATTTGGAATGCCTTTCCTTCAGATTTAAGATTTAGACCTTAGATACTCCTACATATGGGAAGATGAGCTGAAAGTCCAAATTCCAGTGCTTTTCATACTAGAAGCTCAATTGCAACCTCCAAGTAATGACTACAAGCACTAAGGCATGCGTGATTTTCTAGCTGGGGTTTTTTTCACGTGGTGGTTGGGCCGTCCACTGAGGGCCAAGTTCAGTGCTGACAGCTCAGGAGGCTATGACAAGACAGAGAAGGAGGCTTTTACAGGGGCAGCTGGGAAGGCTCCCAGTGAATGCTGACACGCTCTCCCCTCTCGGCGTTAGAGCTAAGCTGGCCAGCGTCCAGGCACTATTATCTACTCTGGCAAGGACAGGCCACATTTCACTTCATGCAAAAAGTATGTCATAGCGGAAGTGCTCAGTGATAGTCAGCGAAAGTGCCTGATGCTTTATTACAGTGTTCTTATCTCGGCCGCTCTGCTTCCAGCCGTGAAGTGATATTTCATTTGCTTGAGGTGCTTCTGTTAAATTTTATGGGTGCTGTTTTTTTTTTTTTTTAATTTGCATATCGGCAGGAGGCACCAGGGATCGAACTCCAGACCTCCAGCACGGCAGGTCGGAGCTCTGCCTGCTGAGCCACAGCAGCCGCCCTATCGGCGCTGTTTTGAAGCTGAAAAAAAATATATAGATATATATTTAAAAACATTAAAAATATATAGTGGTATCCCATCTTACTGGACTTAATGGAAATTCCGTCCCATTGGAAATTCCGTCCCATTCATTTTAGGGTCCCCTCTCTAAAGCAGCACTGTACTGTAATCTCGGAGGCTCATGTGGTATGCTCAGAGCTAGGTATATAAACTCAGGGCAAGTATGGTCACTGCTAGCTCTTTGAGGTCTCAGCACTCCCTGGCATGCAGCTAAATCCCCATTGCCTTGTTACCTACAGACTCCGCCTCACTTCCATCCCCCAAGCCCAATCTCTGGGGAAATGTGATCTAACAGAAGCTGTCCTGCACTTCGACCTCTCCCTCTGCCTCTTCCTCAAAGGGTTGAGGCTTTTAAACCAAAAGCCAAGGAGAATTACAGGATCTGCCTGACTTGTGCTCTACCTTATGCATTCCCAGGGGCAATGAAGCAGGAGCCTGCTACTTATTTGAATGGGGGAAGGAGAAAATACAGGAAGGGAAAAAAAAATTACTATTATCCATTTTGATTCATACCTTCATGCTCCAGGATAAGGTAGAAAAGCAGTGGAACGTGTGTGTGTGCAGTGCTGATATGTGAAAGTGAAAGCACAGAGACACAGAAACACAGACAGAGAGAGGCAGAGCAAACACGAATCAATAACAAGATCTTCAGCTTGAGTGGAGTAATGGTTTGACTTCTCTGAGATAGGCCCTTCAAACTAATGCTAGGTCAGGGCTAGAGATCACTCACGGTTTCATAAATCAATAACTGTTTCAGGTTTATTTATTTTGACTTTGTTTTAAGTTAAAAGAGTGCCCTTCTGTGCGCATCATGGTGTTCATTAGATGATGTGCCTTCATTTGAATGTGTGATGAGATTTATTTTGAAAGACATGTAATCTCTGTGCATTTTTAAATAAGCAATGTGACTAATTGCATTAATTGCATTTTTTTAAAAAATCATTTCATCCTTCAGTTTGACTTTGGCCCTTTAGATGAGCTGGTTTGGGCACCATGTTACCAGGGCTAAGATCACAGGCATGAGTCTCTTGGGGGCTTGCTAACCTGACCCTGTTCCTTGATTATACATTGTCCTTCTAACCCCAGCTTCCTAGCTTTTAAATGATTCTTCTGGTCTTAAGGGGCATTTTGTAAGAGCATGTGAACAAATCGATGGCAATTGATTTCCGATTGGAAAATACTCAAATTTTATGACCTACATCTCACGAGTAATCACCGTCTTTGCATATGTAAGACATAGATAATCAATTAATTTTCATGCGTATCTGTCTTCATGGATATCGAAGTAAATAATTACATTAAAAACATTGTTTACTCTTGACAGATCAGTAGACTGAAGTCTATATCTGCAGGCAGGAAGTTTATTGCTCTTGAACAATATCCAATTAAGCTTTTCAACATTTTCCAAGAGCATTCAGACTAGGAAAAAAAATTTATACTCTCTTATTAATAATTTTTTGTCTTACAGCTCAACCAGGTAGCTTCTAGAATTATTTCCACCATCAGTGATACAGTCTTTTAAAAGTAATAAAGCAAAGAAGGCCCATTTCATCTTTAATTCCATGCAGATACTGTTGGAAGTTGTACTAAATGTACCAGAAATAGTAATGGGAGCCTGCAGGCTTAGAGGCTCAGGTCATGTAACTCTTCTTGTCTTCTGCTATCTTATCCAAGTTGACTAGGCTTTTAAAACATTTTGGAGAGCCATGTTGTCTGTGTTTTCCTTATACTTCCATGTCTATGCAGCTGTTTTTTTGTTTGGTTAAGGTTAACGCTCCTGTTTGAATCCTGTAGTCTTTCTTACTACTTCTTTTCTAATTTTCTTTGGGATTATAATGTCAATTTAGGCTGAACCAAGATTGTGTGAGAAAGGCAAAGAGGTTTAGAAGACGGACTTCACTGTGAAGCCCAAGTAGGTTCTGTCTCCAACCAATTATGTAGTCATTAGCACGTATTTAACCCTTCAGTTTTCATAATCTGTAAAATTTAAATAATGATTCACTTTATAATGGGTTCCTTCAGGAGAGCTAAACCAGGTAAGTGTGTTATAGAAACTAATACAGTGTTAGCACACAGAGCTGAGCTTAATGAGTGGCCTCTGATGTGGTTGAAGTTCAAGCCACAGTTGGTAGATGCATTAGTTATGGTTCTCTAGAGAAACAGAATCAACAGGGAACACTCTCAAATATAAAATTCATAAAAGTGTCTCACATGACTATAGGAACACAGAGTCCAAAATCCGCAGAGTAGGCTGTGAAGCGGACGATTCCGATGGAGGGTCTGGACGAACTCCACAGGAGAGGCTCACCAGCCGAAACAGGAAGAGCCTGTCTCTTCTGAATCCTCCTTATAAAGCTTTTGGTGATTAGATTAAGCATCACTCATTGCAGAAGACACGCCCCTTTGGCTGATTACAAATGGAATCAGCTGTGGATGCAGCTGACGTGATCATGATTTAATTCTATGAAATGTCCTCATCGAACAGACAAGCCAGCACTTGCCCAACCACCACTTGGCCAAGTTGACACATGAACCTGACCATGACAAACCACTGGCATGCTAGAAATATTTTGTTCATTCACTCACTTATTCATTTATTGGTTGCTTAAGTAGAAAAGAGCTGGGAGCAAAGACATACTAAGCTCTAACTTAAAGGAAATATGTAAGGGAGACACAAAATTGCAATACAATGTGAATATAATATTTAGTATCAAATAATTGGCTAAATGTAAAAATCTCTGTAATGTGACAACAGTGACAATAAAGACTGAATGAAGGCGATTAATTAGAGTGATCAATTAATCACTGATGGCCTGCAAGAAAGCAATTTGGTTCTTTTAATGCTATTTCAAATGTTTTTAAAGGCTAAGCACATTTTTTTTTAATATGGACTACACACAAAGTATGAGAGATGGAGAAGTTTCTTTTTCATAAAATACTTAAATTTGACCAGACTGAAATATAGCCTAGATGTGACAGTTTATCCATATGGATAGCCAAGTGTCATAAGGTCGAGATTCACTGATGCCTGGTGAATACTGAGAACAAATCTAAAATGCTTTAATCTGTATAATTTTTTGAAAATAAGAGCAAATGAAATTTTCGGGATGGTTGCCTGTGATTGGACCAAACTATCAAAGGAAGCAAAGAGCAGGAAAGCAGACTCGTTTTGGGCCAGTGTGTGTGTGTGGTTAGGCTGTTCAGGTTACAATAGCAGAATAAGCTGATTTCCAGAATACTGTTTAATCAAGTGAGAAAGGCAAGGAGATACACATGCCTTAAAAATGAGTTCTGTCAAGAAAATCTATATAAGTATGCTTCAGAAAAGGGAATTTGAGAATTTATATAATAGAGAGTAGTGCTACATTTATAAATTAAGGGTCTAATTTGAAGAACCTGATACTGCTTCACTGGATGAGAGGGAAGTTCCTGGACAGCATCTTACAGGAAGACTATAAATAGACAACAATCTCTTGGACAATTTTATATTTCTGTGGATTCATACTTTATCATGGCTGTGGAACCAGTCACTGCTGAATTAAATTGATTGTATGATTCTGGCCAAACTTTATGAGCCTTACTTACCTCTTAGGCAAAATTTGGGAGCACTAATATGTATAAAATATGAATGTGAGGATGGAATCTCTTAAAATATATGATGGTGAGTGGCACAATACAGGCATCAAATCAATATTCATTAAATATTCATTCAATTTTGCTTCAATTTCTTAATCAAATACGGGTACTCTACCTCTTAAGAAAATAGCAAGATCTAGAACAAGGCTTGAGTTTGTACAAAGCAAGAAGAAGTAAATATCTCCATTTTTTACCTCCAAATTTGTCTACGTTCTGACTTAAAATTGTCAACCCTGAGTTTTCTAATGAGGGTTAGATCAATTGCTTCCCATTAAGAAAGATGTTCAGACCAAAATTAAAGCAGAATGTCTGAGAAAATTAGGCATCAGCAGAAAGAGTGTCTGATTGTCTCCAGGTGACTGTGAAGTCTCCTATCTTTGTCATGACAAAATACTAATATTTAAAGTTAGGAACCTGCTGGGGTTTTTTGGTTTTTTGTCATTTTAAAAATCCCTTATCACAATTTATCTTTGGTGGAAGGCAGGCATGGGATTTTAAATCAACAGATCCTGGTTCAAATCCTTGCCCTTTCACTTCCTTTCAATTTGTCCTTTTGCAATTGGTCACATATACTTATTTAGTCTCTCCTCTGTAAAAACTGCAGTAAGTACACTTCTAAGGTTGTTTCAAGGATTAAATGAGATAATGTATGTAAAATGTTTAACCTACTGGTGCATAGTAAGTATTTAGTAAATTGTAGCTTTGATATTGTTATTATTTATTAACATATCTTACATTAATTATTAAATATTAATATCTTTCACAGTGCAGAATATGTGAGTAATCTTTTCAATATGTTTTATATGGGATCTTAAGGGTCATTCTTTAATGGTTCGTGATGTGTCGTAACATGAATTAGTTTAGTTATCCGGTGCTGTCAGAATTTTCGGTAACTGGCTATCTATCTCAAAAGGGTATTAGAATCAGTATTTTAAAACTCATATAGTGGTGGCCTCTTCTAGCCCATTTCTTGTATTCAATAATTTAATTAATTTCCCATTGCTGCTGTAATGGATTACAATGTAAATATATTACTTTATGGTTCTCAGGGACAGAATCCTGCAGGGCTACATTTCCTCTGGGGATCTAGAATCTGCTGCCTTGTCCTTTCCAGCTTCCACGGGCCATCTGCCTTTCCATGCTCAAGTCTCCCTCCTCCATATTCACACCCAGAGGCCCAGCTTCTTTCATGATTTTCTCTCTGACGTCCTCATTGGTCATCACATCTCCTTCTGTGATTCACTCTCCTGCCTCCTTTCCCCTTTCCCCTGTGAGTCCATTAAGACCACCCAGTTAATCCAGGATAATCTGCTTGTCACAAAATCCTTAATTTAATCAAGTCCGCAAAATTCCTTTTCTCATGGCAGATAAAATAGTCACAGGTTCTGGGGATTAGAATGTGGACATCTTTTGGGGTGGGGAGAAATATTCTGCATAACATACTGATATGCTAGTGAATTTGGAGAAAAAGTCAAGGGAATAAAGGACAAATTAAGGGAAAGATTAAAGTTTAATTTTGTTCATGTTCATATCCTGGTTTATAAGCATAGATTAAAAAGGGATATCGCAGAAGACATTTTACTGAGATTTTACTATGTGCCAGAATTTGTGCAAGATAATTTACATAAATTAATTAAATTATATAAGCCACAGCCACCTTTTTTAGGTAAATTTTGTTATTGCCATTTTACGAAAGAGGAAGAGAACTTGTCCTATGTCATTTAGTTAGTGGTAGAGTCAAGAATTTGGAACAAACCTGTACAAATCCAAAGCCTATGCTCTGTTAAATGGGTTATGTTCTGCTTATAATGCATTATACCTTAACTAGAAAAGTCCTAAAGGATTCCTAAAAAACTAAAATCTTTAAAGATTCTTATCTTATTTTGCATGGCTAATTGCTTATCCATTTTATCTATAATTTTTACATTCCACTGAACAAAAGATAGAAAATATGCACACAGAAGAACAATTCTATTACATTTACAACTACCAGATAAATGTTGCTAAAATTGTTTTTCCTTTAAAACACATACTGAGGGCGGGCAATCGTGTCACAGTGGCAGAGTTCTCGCCGGCCAGGCCAGAGACCCGGGCTCGTTTCCTGGCGCCTGCCCATGCCAAAAACAAAACAAAACAAAACAAACAAACAAACAAAAAAACAGATAATGAATACTTTTTTCCTAAGGTTTGCATAAATATTAAAGATATACAATTAATACTTAAAATGTTAACATGAGTGCTGAAGAGCTTGGTACTAAATTTAATCAAATTTATTTATTCTTTAAATTATAGAAGGAGACTACTGCAAACTGGCTAGAGTAGGAATGAGACATTGGGAAAAAGACAGCAAACCTATGAATCAGGCAAATTCTAATATAGATCTTTTAATTGAGAAGAAAGACCAAATACAAAATATTAATTAAGGGGTGGTCGGATGGTAGTTCGGTGGCAGAATTCTCACCTGCCATGCCAGAGAACTGGGTGTGGTTCCTGGTGCCTGCCCACATAAAACAATAAAATAAAAAAAATAAAATAAATATTAAGGCCACTAAGGTGAAATGTAATAAAATAAGAGGTGATTGGATTGTCACTCATGACTCTCAAGAATTCTGTTTGGCATATTCACTAACGTAGTCTACTAATATTTCAAAAAATAATAATATCAAGTGATCTTTGGATTGAATGATTCATTAGCTTCTAAAGCAGCTATTATGGAGAGGTAGTAGAAGTGCAAATGTTATTTCCACCATTGAGAATGCTCATATAATAACGCAAAGTGTGATAAATCTAAATTAGAGTTGAAAACTCTCTTTGTTCTCTTCAGATTTGGGCTTAATCTTGTATCTTATGATTAAAAAAAAACACAAGGTAAGCCTAGCACACAGGCCACCCAAGTGTCATGGGTGCAGATTGTTCCTGGCTGAAGGGGGAGAGCTGGCATTACACTCTCCACTGATTTGACAGTCTCCGTCTTCAGCTACCTTCAAACTTGTGAGAACGTGCAGTGCCCTCTCATTTGTTATAACTCCCTCTTTTTTTCTTCAACATTTTTTATGGTATAATATAACATATATACAAAGCTAAGAAATAAAATAGTTTCAAAACACTCTTCAAAAAGTGGTTGCAGGACAGATCCCAGAGTTTGTCATGGGCTACCATACGATCCTCTCATATTTTCCCCTCTAGCTGCTGCAGAATACAGGAGGCTAGAGGGCTTAAATACTTTTTTATCATCACAATCGACTTTTTTTCCTTCTTTTTTCTTTGTGAACAATATCATATGTACAAAAAAGCTATTAATGTCCAAGCACAGCACCACAATTAGTTGTAGAACATATTTCAGACTTTGACATGGGTTACAATTTCACGATTTTAGGTTTTTACTTCTAGCTGACCTAAAATATTGGAGACTAAAAGAGTTGGGGTTTTTTTGTTTTGTTTTGTTTTGTTTTGGATGGGCAGGCCCCGGGAATCAAACCCAGGTCTCTGGCATGGTAGGCGAGGATTTTGCCTGCTGAGCCACCGTGACCTGCCTATAGTTCCCTCTTGAACTCAGAAAAGGACTATTAGCTCATTATGCTCATTTAAAGTTCCCAACCTCTGGCTCGGCCTATAATATCATGGTTTTGAAACTGTATTTTAAAAATTCACCCAAGGCCCACCTGGTGAAAGAGGAAGAATTATGAAGAACAGGAAGACGAAGGCTCCAGATCTCTCTACCTCTACAATCAGGTCTATCCACTTCTTAGCTTGTTTAGATTTTTAAAAAAGTGAAGAAGAAAGACACAAGAAAGAGAAAAAAAATGCTTGAAAACCTCCAGTCTAGGGCTTTAGCGTCCTATGACGGGCTAACAAATGTATAAACATATCTAAAATTACAAGCTATAATTTCAAATATTGAATTATGTATACAAGGAACATAATATAAAGGTGAAGTGGAATTCAGCATATGTTTCAATTTCAAGTAAGTTGACTTTTTCAACTGAAATGCTTTCAAGTTTTGAGAATTTAAATGGGCTAAACTTAAAAGAAATCCTCCAAAGCAACTTGGAATTCATGTCAAATTGATGACAACAGATTTCATTCCAATTTGATATTTAATTTATATGCAGTAGGAAATAATGCAGTTGATTTCACTTGTACTGTGTTATCTTTTAGAGACATTCAAAATGGTTTTCTTACATCAATCTAAAGTGTCATTTCTTTTGTTTTGATTGTGATCAATCTCACTTATTTTACCCTAGGAAAAGAATCATTTCTGAGTTAATTGAATTTATAAAAATAATTTTACACTTCACTTAAGAGATTATCGAGGTATTTTCCCAATAGAATTTTATTATCCTCATGAAGGAAGCAATTAAAGAGTGTCTGAACTCTGTGACTTGTCCCAAATCACATAGTAAATGAGTGTAAAGATGAGAAAGGAAACTGAAGTATCCTGGTAACTAATATGCATTCTTTCCATGATGTTATTTATTATATATATGTAAACGTTGACAATGCAGGTATCAGAAACTGACAGCGTGAAGATTTGTGCATCACTGATCATTGCTAATTGTAGTAATTGGGATTACTTGAATTTCTTGACTGAATAAAAAAGACCTTTAGGGCACGTGTGGCCTGACTATTCCTATTTGCTGCTCATTTTCTGTCCTAAGCAGAACTTATCCCCTGTTCCATTCTGATTGCATTCCATCCATAGCTATAACAGTGCCAAATTCAGGGCCGAAGCAACCAGGGTGGGGCTTCACACTTCCTCAGCTTTGTCAAAGGTTTTTAGGGGTTGATGGTGTTATTCCTTGATTATTCGCTAAATTTATCACTTACAAAATGTTTCAGGAAAATGACCACATTGATCAAAGCTAATACAACTAGAAACCTTTGGGGAAGAATGTAGAAAAAGATTTTCCTTCTGACTTCAAATAAAAATCAAGTTTTATAAATAGTGGAATATTTATATTTTTATGTTTTTGATCAATTTTCATGAGTAAACTCTCCTTGGACTTCACATAGAAGAGATTGGGAAAACATAGATGATTTGCCAAGCACGATAGAGGAAAATATATATAAATATAGTTCAGGCAATATACCCCTGGCAGCATGTTTGCTACAATAAATTCAAAGAGAATTATTTAATCATTTGCATGGCATTGTCAGATGAATGGTTGAAGGTACATAGCCTAAAGCTTTGGAGGAATTGTCTCATGGAGGAATGCAATAATTTTAGATTTTTCAGGAAATGAGCCGAAAGTGGGAGATTTGATGGATTGTTAGACATATGTTTATGGAAGATATGTGATATGACTCAGTAAGGACACAGTTATTTTAATTCAAGTTGCTGTCTTCAGATAAAAAGAAAAAAACACTGAACTGGCAACAAAGGCTAATCAGATGTTTATCAAGTGGCCAAAAAATTACAGCAACCTGTTTGGTTCATTTTAATTGTTTTACTTTTCGTCTAATATCAAACAGCTCAATATGAGAAAAAGAAAAAGGAAAAGGAAATCTCTTTCTTGTCTCAACTTTTCCTTCAAACAATATAATCAGTCTAATAAAACCATTTAGAACACCCAAATAAACTGATCCTTTCGTGAAAATTTCTAGATAGCCCAATTAATCCTGGTGGCCAATGGGTTAATGTATGTCACAGGCCAGCAGACAAGAGTTCACAAACTCAAACTTGAAGCCCAGAGGCACATGTTTCTGTGACATAGACCTGACAAGCTACTGCTGCATAAAAAAGCAGCCCAAAATGCAGTGCCTTACGGCAAACTATGTTCCTCTCTCACAGTTCTGCTGTTGGTGAAGTTCAACTGGGTGTTTCTGGCCCGTGTTCCACAATTATTATGAACTTCATGGTGAGAGCAGAGCATGGAGACCTGTTCAGTGTGGGGCAGGCCACACACCCGTGAGGCTGACTTTGTGTAAAAGATATGTCTATATCTTTAAGAGATGGCACAAGTGTCTGACACAGCAGCACTCGTGCCAGCTCCTAGCGGGCAAGGGGCATGTGGATAGAGGAAGTAAGGAGTTGATGGTGGCCAGCTTGGAGGTAAGCTAGCACAGTGCCTTAGAAGGAAGCAGAGATACGCGACGTGGTGAGTTTAATAGTGTAATTAAATACACAATGAGTACACTGAACTGTGTATTTGAAAGTGGTTAAAATGGGAAATTTTAGGTCACATTTATATCATACCAGAATAAAATGGTATAAAAATTTAAAATGAAATATAACCAGAATAAAAATTTTAAAGCAAAACAAAATATAGAGGGGTGGGCCACGGTGACTCAGCAGGCAGAGTTCTCGCCTGCCATGCTGGAGACCAGGGTTCGATTCCCGGTGCCTGCCCATGCCAAAAAAAAAAAACTAAATTAAAACAAAACATAGAACTCTACGACACTAAGAGTGAACGTGAACCCCGATGTAAACTATGGGCTATGCAAACCATGAACTCTTATAATTAATATTATAATACTATTATTTCACCAATTGTAACAAAGGTGCAGCACTAATGCAAAATGTTAATAAAGGGAAAAGCTGTGTGTGAGGTGTGGGGCATATGGGAATACTGTACCGTCTGCATGATGTCACTGTACACCCACAGCTGCTATAACTTTAAAAAAAAAAAGGAAAATAATGAAGTTAATAGTCAATTCTGAAAATCTGGAAAATTTTTACATTTAAAAAAAGTTCTGTATTCTCTCAAACAATGGGAAGCTTTAACAGCAATTAGCTGCAGCTGAGTCCTGGCTGCATTCCCCACACAGGGCACGTGCCCACTCTCTGCTGGCCCACTTCACACTTACGCTACCTTCCTGGCCACTGTAGACATCTGGGTTTGAATCATTGTGTGTTACTGGCATAAAGTGACATTTTAACTTTTAAATTATGCAAATGTACATTATGATATCTACTGTATAAAATTATATGTGCAATATTATAAACATTTGCATTTTTAAAATTTTGATTCTATGTATTATTATCATTTCCTCTTATTTCTCATTGTTTTCCCTTTAGAGTAAATGCTAGATTCAATTCAGTAAAAATATAATTTACACTGATGAAAATATGAATAAATTAAGGAGCCTTGCATGATAAGTGCTCATTCATGCTTAATATTTTCACATAATAAAATTTATCATGGTGGCATAGATTCTTGTTTACTTATTTTAATTATGGCTTGTTGTGTTTATGGATATTAACCCATAACATCATAATGAAAGAAACAAATGAGCAAGAAAAAATAAATACTGACCAATGCACATTTTACGAGTCAAATTCACAGATTTTTCAGAGCTTCTGATGTGGTTGGATAGTTCGAAGAAACAGGGATTTGGAGTCATGAATGCCAATATCACTATGTTAAACTAATCTTTGTTAGTGCTAAGATTTACAAAGATTTCATATCATAATTATATAAGCAATTTTACTCACTGCATTTTTCTTTATATATTTACTGGTACTTTTTAAGTAGAGGTATGTCTTTGACATAGCATCTATGAAATAACAATATTTTCTTTTCATAACTTTCAACTAATTGTAAGTCCCATGAATATTAAAAGTGAAAAATGTAATCTAATTAAAATTGATGGAAAATTGAATGTCTTGCACATAAATACCACATCATTCACTTAACCGTCACAATTTAATGGCCACAGCTAATTATTTCTCAAAAAGGTTTTCTTATGTAATGTTAATTTTATTAGGAAATATAGCCCAAATTTAAAAAGAATTGTTTTTCTGCATGTGTCCAAACAATTTGCTCACATTCTGATATTGAGAATTTTTCCTAGGAAATAGACAAAAACATTAAATATTTTGTTTATAAAAGCCATCATATTATCCTGGAAATTATTTTAAATTCCATCTCAAGTGGGATTTGCCTGAATTTTTCTAGGCTGGTTTATTTGTATTATTTTACACACTTCTTCAAACACTTCAGTTTCTTCTTCTCAGAATAAGGGAGATGGTAGGATTTTGGTAAAGATCATTGCAAAGAGCAGCTGGAAGGGCTTGACTGGAAACAGCTCATTGCTTTGTCTTTTTTTTCCTCTTAATATCGTGTATATTCTGAAAAGTAATTTCCGTGAATAGTAGAGTGAGTTTTTGTGGGGTGGAGGTAGATGCAAAGTAACCGCTAACAGACTGAAGTTCAATCCCATGAGCAAGTTGCTGAACTTCATTTCCCAATTTCCTCTGCTGTAAAATAAGTATAGTAACAGTACCCACTTCACAAGGGAGCTCCAAAACTCAAGTAACTTAATATTTGTGCATTTGTTACAATGGCTGACACACAGTAACTGTTATATAAAATATATAATATATAATATATACCAACTGTCATTATTACTGTGGTTTCATATGCATGTTATTATCATTTCCGTCTCAGCACTGTCTTATCTAAGCCAATGGAGTCCAACTGTATCCAAACCTTACCTGACTAGATTTTTTTTTTAATTATGTGGATCTCAAAAGTGAAGAAGCAAAAGAGGTTGGAGAATATTCAACCAATACAGTATTTGCTAGGATCTGTGAAAGGGGAAGTTGAGGTTGTAGAGACTAGATCTTTAGTAGATGGGCCTGTTAGATGGTAACCATTTCTTCAAACTGAACTGGCAATATCTGAAGCTTTAGTACAACTTTTCAAACACATCATAACAAGTATTTTTAAAGAAATCAACGTTCACATCCTGTACAGTCATACACAACTCCAGCTTAAAATGGATCTGCCTAAAAATAATAGTAATTTTTAAAAAATGGGTCTGCCTGAAAATATGACCCCCATCAAGGAATCATAGCATCACAGCAGTGCTCCTTTTCTACCTCTCCTTTGATAAGGTCATGCCGTAAAGAATGACACCTGATCTTGCTTCCTAAGGTCTACTGATGCCTGTGGGTCAAATATCTCTGTGGTGGTTTAAGTATCTTCCAAGATGGAGCAATCTTGGGGAAATATTTTTAATGTTTTCTGAGTGATATGAAATCTCCCTCTTGTGTCTCACGAAATCTTCAGTATAAATCTCATAAATGGACTAGAACAAAGTCTTCAGAGCACTGAAAGAAGGAGAAATTTAGGATATTGGTGAGTGTACTAAGAAAGAGAATGACAGTAGATATACATTTAATTTCCAGTTCTTTATTTTCTACAAAATTGAAAGATGTTAATTGAGTTGTCAGCCGAGACACCATTATATTAATCAGGGTTCTCCAGAGAAACAGAACCAACACGATATATATGTAAATATAAGAAATTTATTTTAAGAATAGGTTCACGCCACTGTGGGGATTGGCAAGCCCAAATTCTACAGGACAGGCTACAAGTTGAGAACTCAATTGACATTGAATTCCCTAGGAGAAGACACGAGTTGGAAATTGGCTGGCTGAAATAGAGATAGAAATTCCTCTTTCTGACTGCTGAAATCCTCAATTCTCCCTTTAAGGCCTCCCTCTGATTGGATGAGATTACTCTCATTGCTGAAGGCAAGCTCCTTTCTTGACTGTAGAGCTGATAAGCCATAGATGAAACCAGCTGACTAATGATTTAAATCCGTGAGATAGTCTCACAGTATAATCATGCCAGTGCTTTTTTGATCAAACAACTAGACACCATAACCTCGCCAAATTGACACATGAACTTAACCATCACAGAAATGGCTGTTAAGAAATCCTTGTATAGGTCAGCTAATTTCTGGTTCTTTCTTTTCAACAAAATTGAAGGCAACATTAATTGAGTTGTCAGCCGAGACATCAATAATAGCAATTTTTTGTTATAAATCACTGGGATTTTTGGCATACACTGTGGAAGGATTTCAAAGAATTGAATGACATTTCTACAGTAAAACTCCTTCCATTCTCATTTACTTATTTATGTGAATGAGTTTTTTCAAGACTTGCATCAATAAATATGAAAACTAAGAATAAAACTTATGTTGAACATTATTTCATTATAGCAATACAAAAATTCACCCATAAATATAAAAACTGATTAGAGAAGCAAAGGCCATCCATCTCATTACAAAATGAATTTCCAAAACCTTTTTAATTTTTTGTTTAATCATCAAAAAGTTATGGCGCAGTAGGACCTCATCTTGCAAGAATTCAACACATGCAAATTCACTATATGCTATTGGCAATTGAACAAAAAAAGTCAGAGAGAGAGAATAAAATTAAAAAAAAAATTATCTCTGATTAATTTTGTTTACTCATGTTTCTAGAGTATTTATTTGGTATGTTTGTATACGAAATACTTATCAATTAATGGAGTTCACTATTAATCGTAATTTTCAATTTATGCAAAGGGTCTTGGAACATATTGGTTGTGTAAAACTAGGTCCTATTGCATACTTTCTTGTTTTGCTCAAGTACATACTTTGTTATTATAATAATTATTATAATAATTATAATAATAGGACATGGGAAAATATTAACACAAATTCTCGTGTTCACAGGACTTTTTATTTGTTACTATTTGCATTTGTATTTTTTAACCTACCACATTTTTTACTTCTTAATTGAGGTATAATTAAATTTACATAAAATTCACCCTTTGTCTTTCTCCTAAACAAACATTTCACCCTCCCCCCACACTCCGCTTCATCCCCTGGTTGTCTCTAATCTACTTTCTGTCTCTGTGAATTTGTTATTTGTAGTAATCTCAAATGACTTGATACAATATTTGTTCTTATGTGCCTCATTTATTTACTGAGCCTAATATTTACAAGGTTCTTCCATGTTCTTCTAACATATCGAAACTTCATTATTGCTGATGACTTAATAATATTCCATTGTGTCTATATACCATGTTTTGTTTATTCATTCATTTTGTTGATAGACTCTTGGGTTGTATCCACCATTTGGCTGTTGTGAATAATGTTGCTGTAAACATTGGTGTACAAATATTTGTTTTAGACCCTGCTCCACTTTCTTTGGTATATACTGAGAAGTAGAATTTCTAGGTGTTTTAGTTTGTTAAGGCTGTCAGAATGTAATATACCAGAAACGGAATGCCTTTTAAAAAGGGGATTTATTAAGTTGCAAATTTACAATTCTAAGGCCATGAAAATGTCCACATGAAAGCACCTACAGGAGGTTACCTTCAGTCAAGAAAGGCTGATACAATCTGGAAGAACTCTTGTCAGCTCGGAAAGCATGTGGCTGGCATCTGCTGGGGTCTTTGGCTTGTGGACACTTCTCTCAGCTGGAAAAGCACATGGCGACCTCTGATATTTTTTTCTCCTTATTTCATAAGGCTTCCCTGGGAGTGTTTTCTTTCTGCGTCTCCAAAAATCTCTTGGCTGTGTGGGCTCTGTCAGCACTAAAAATGGTTCCCTCTTAAAGGGCTCTGGTAAGCAACATCACCTTGAATGCTTGGAGATACATCTCTATGGAAACAATCAAAAAAATCTCACCCAGCAATATTAAATGAAGATTAGAGAAATGGCTTTTCTCGGGTACACAACAGTTTAGACCAGCATGCTAGGTGTTTAGTTTTGCTAAAACTGCGGAATGCAATATGCCAGAAATGGATTGGCCTTTATTAAGGAGATTTATTAAGTTGTAAATTATAATTCTAAGGCTGTGAAAATGTCCAAATTAAGGCACCCAGCAAGAGGATGCCTTCTCGGAAGAAAGTTTGATTTTCCCTATTTGGGGTCTGTCTCACCTGGGAAGACACATGGCAACATCTGCTGTCCCCTCTCAGCTTCTGGTTTCAAAGACCCTCTCAGCTTCTGGCATCTCCTGGGGCTTCTGGCATCCTCTGCTTCTCCACATGCCTATGTCTGCTCTCTGGATCTGGCTCTCTTGAGGACTCCAGTAAACCAATTAAGACCCACTTTGAATGGACAGGGTCACATCACCTAATCAAACGGTCCCACCCATAATTAGATGGGTCACATCTCCATGGAAACAACCCAATCAAAATGTCCTACCCAGCAATAAGTCTATGCTTCAAGATTGAATTAGAATTAAAAGAATATGGCTTTTCTGGGGTACATGAAAGTTTCGAACAAATACACCAGGCCATATGGGTCAGACCTTCATTTTATTTTGTTATTGTTTTGGTAGTGGGGGTAACATTATGGGGAAAGCCAGGGATATTAATTGAAACAATGTTTGCTTTACTAGAAATTTCCCTTTTTCAGATGTTAATAATGTAATCTTTTAAAGTACTTAATTAAAAATTTACATTTTAGAAAGCTGTACATAGATAATCAAAGGAAGTAGCCGTGGTTTATTTTGGTGACATTGGTATTTTGACAAAAGATTTGGAATAGCAACATTTTGAAGAAAAAAAACTAAAAATTCGAAGAGTAGGAACTCCCTGACTGGCAAACCAGCCCAATATATGGGAAGACAATGAGGGGATCTATTCGGGAAGCTGCTTTTTATTTCACCAGTTCAGAACAGTTAAAAAAGCATCTACCTGGACCCAAGGACTATCTTTCGTGGAAATGTAGAATAGTAACAACTATGTAATAACTGCAGGTAATGCAGAATTGCTAGAAGAATGACAGCCCCATTTCCCAGTGCAGAACAAAAGAAGGGGAGAATTTGCTCCCAAAGCAAGTAGAAAAGTGATAATGCTGGATTTTTTCCAAAACAAACAAAAAAACAGGTCTGTTGACAAATGTATTTGAAAATATATTCTAAGGAGACTAATTTGAACATTTCTGTGTTTATACTTTTTGTATAAATAAAATACAGCAATGATACAAATGTGTAAATAATGCATATTCATAGTATAAATAATAACAATAAATCAGCATCCAGCTTAAGAATTGGAACATTGCCGCACCTTTAAAAAGTTGATTTAATTGTTCTGATTTCCACCACTCCCATTAGGGTGCAAAGATTTTCAAATATTATGTGTCATTCAAAACTTCTTTAGCCATCATTCATTTTTATTTTTAGTATGTCATTTTCATTAGATTTGTGGTGTGCCCAAAACTCTTAAGATTTTACTATAATCTAATCCTACTTTAAAAATTTTTTAAATGACTATGGAATGAAATAGTTCTAGAACTTCATGTCTAAAGGTATCAAAAATATAATTTTAATTAGTTTAAATGGTGCTTTTTTTTTAGTTTTGATTTCATGTCATCTATGAAAAAAAACAAAGAACTATTGCAGAAAAAACTGCCACTATAACTTCAAGAGTTATCTCTTCATGTTTTGGAAAAAGTATTTTAATTCAACTAATCCCAAATTAAGTATACTGTGCAGCCTCAAAACAAGTCTGTCTCTATCTCTAGTTTCCCTAGCTAATCTGTTTTTTCTGCATAAGCAAGCACTGGGAACTGAACCCAGGTCTCCAGCATGGCAGGCGAGAACTCTGCCACTGAGTCACTGTTGCCCCCTAGCTAATCTATTTTATTTCAACATTCTTTCTTTCTAAGCATAACAATCAAAAAAACAATTTATGGCTTCCTATAAAGAAAAAAGTTCACCTAAGTCTGGTCTGCAGGGATTCCTGTAGTCTGCACTCAACCTTATTTCCCACTAAATCCTGTGAATAATCCAGTTCAAACAAACCTACCGGTTTCATGTAATCCCATATCTGTCATTCTCTACCACCCATCCAGACTCCATTTACCTTAAAATTGTTCCCTCTCTAGATTAGAACACAGGGAATCTTATTTCTTCAAACTCATTTTTATTTCCTAGACTATCATTACTATGTTTCACATGTTGTGTCTTGTAGTGTTCTTTACGTTCCATTTCTCTATTTGGGTAAATGCTCCATGAAGGCTGGGTGAAAACCATATTAGTGATTTTAAGAAAATGTGGGGCGTGGGTTAGTGTAGATGAGGGTGAGAAGTGTGGGATACATACAGTATCTATCTTGACTTTAATGTAAGCTTTAACCCATTGTTACCAAACAATCCAATACTATCTTCAAAATTTTACCATAGCCATATTACTATTTTTTTTTATTTGGGCTGATAGTGGTAGGGTACAAGCAAAAAGCTAATTGACTCCATCTTACCATATCCCCTTTTAACCAGCCCTAATGTATCATTTTTTTTTCTCCCCAGGTCGAGGAATTCCTCATAGCTTTTCTGGTCACTCTGTGAATTAGTGATTTTTGTCCCCACTTCTTAATATTTAAAAGTCTAGTATAATCTAGTATGAAAGCTGAACTCTATCATCAACTTAAAGCCTCGGCTCCCCTAACTCAGACATGATGCAGACTCAGAAACGTATATGGAGAAATGAGGACACAACTAGTATTTTGTTGCTGTTCTTTCTGGCTATGTCCGTTTCTCCCCATCCCCCAAACTTCAGGTTCTTCCCGAGCTGGGGAAGAGTAAGAAAAAAGATAACGAAGTTAGAAAGATCTCTCTTGGAACTAACAGCCTTTTCATTTTTCAAGAGCGGCCTCACTTTAGGATTGGCATTCCATTCTCAACTGCTTCACCTTTATGCATGCAAACACACACACTCACACACACCCATTCACAAACATGGATGTGGCAGAGAGAACATCAAAGCCCTTCTTCATTCTGAGCAGGGAACATCTGCCTCTAGGTCCTGCCCCTTTGGACAGCCTTTGTAGCAACAGAGGGGCTCCAAGAGTCTCAGACTTCTCCGTGTCATTCCAGCACAATATCCTGTACAGAGGAACCATAGAGCCCTCTGAGTAGTTGAAATTCCCCAACATCAGGGTTACACAGATTTCTTGTAATACAAAAAGTGTAGATTATTTTCCATTGTTTATTTTTACTACTACCACCAATAATGAGTTACTATAATTCTTTAAATATCTTTAATGTAGAACTTCAGAGTTTACACCCTGGGTTATGAGCTACTTATGGTTAATTTTGTGAAGTTAACCATAAGTTAATTTAGCCCTCATATTCCCTTACAAGAAGAAACCAAGGCTCAGCAAGATTAATTAATTTGCCCAGGGTCATACATCTATAAGTGACAGTTGCAAGGCTTCTTTCACCCTCTGAGACTTTTTTTTTCTCATCACCCCGTAGCTTTTTTAGTAATCCCGTTAAACTTTGGTCACTTTCTATTTTGCCTTGTGAAGACTGACATGAGTCCCAACTGAGCAGAACATTGCCTTCTGTAATCATGGGCAAACTACATGAACTTGTTCTATCTCAGTTATTTTATCAATTACAATAGAATAATCTCAATAATACCTACCTCACAGGTTTATTATGATAATTAAGATCTGTATACTTGACTCCAGGGACTATGTCAGTGATAACACATAAAAGGCGTTTAATATTGATTGAATTGAATTAAATCGTACAGATGAGATGAGGGCTTTTCTGCTTACTATTTTATTTTATTTTTTTCTGTCTGCATCCTCATCAATGAAGTGGTATTTAGAATTACTTTCACAACAGATGCTGCAGAGTTAACTTGTGAGAATAATAGAGTTTAAAAGACAGAGTCCATTTTTATTATAAAAATATTCTTAGAAATATGTATTAAAGAACTTCTAAATTTTCCGGAAAATATTCGAGCTAAAAGTTTTGCATCAACTTGGCAAATTAGAAACATACCATTTAATCCATTTTTCATGCAGAAAAGTTGCATGGAGTTTTTATATTTCTCTGATTTGAATGTAGTGAAGTGCTCGTTACATAATTCTGTGGCTCACAATGGTTTCAAATCGAAAAAAACAAACTTGTAACAGTTGCAAGATGATCAGCTATCTTCTTGTCATCAGGGGTTCACAATCTGAGTACCATATGGTTGGTGTCATTTATTTTGCATTCCTGCATCTTCTTTCAGTCTTGCAAATTACCAGCTAAATTGTATGTTCACCTTAAAGAAATTCAAAGTATATGTCAGGTTGTCAGATTTACCCACACGGTATCAGATGTCAGACCACGCACTGAGAGTTTTAATTGAAGTTAGCTTTTGCTGAGTGGATGGGTGTTATGTGACTTTTGATTCTGCAGTTATATTGGAATATTTTATAGATGATCACTGTCTTACAAAACGAGAAGAAAAAAGAGCAACTTAAAGTTCCCCAAATCTTTTACCTTTTCTGGGAGGAACAAATCTTTTTTATTAAACCACATATCTATCCCATAAACTTTTTCATTTGAATTCCTTCCCAGGACCTCCCTTCCCCAACATGACAACTGATGGTGAGGGGAACTAGTAGGTAAGAAGAGAGTACCTATCCCAGCATTTGTGCTTGATGCTTTTAGAAATGATGAATGCTTCAGCTAAAAGACTCTGTACCTACTGGGAAATTCATACTTTAACGCCATCTATCAAAAATGTAAATTATATATTATTCTGGATTGAGGCCAATTATTCTAATTATTATTATTTATTATTTTTTAACACCATCAGTGCTGCACCAAGTGACTGGTGAAAATGTTTAAGTTAGAGTAGGAACTGTTATTTTCATATTTCCTAAGCAACATCAATTTGTATGGCTAACATTTTAGCAAGAAAAAGCAAAATGTAAAACTGCAGCCTGCTGTGAAGGGAAGTCTACACATTGAATGAACACTGCAGGGACATACTCATAAATATTCATTAAATGGGGCTTCATTGAAAATGAAATTTAAGTACTTAAGGTAATGCAATACAAGTAGGTGAAAAGCTATTCCACCTCAGCTATGGAAACAGGATAGAATGAGATCATCTAAGAATGGAGAATAGAGTTTAGAGCATACCTTTTGTACCCCAAAATATGAATTAAGAAACTGGAGACTTAATTCAATTGTCCCATTTTATCCTGGTATTTCTGATGCCCAACTTTCATAATAAGAAGGGAACACATTCTTTCTAGGGTATAGCATTTCAGACATTGATTTTTTAAACATTCCCTGTCATCTTATTTTCAAGGTGGCTTGTAGGTCCGGAGAGTTTTCTTAGAAGAGGTGAGGAAATATAAAGTTGCGGAGATGGTGTTGTTGAAGTACTCAAGGTGACCTGCTTCTTAAAATACATGTGGCCACCAGTCAAGTCCCTAAACATTCTGAAAATGTTATGTACCCCAGAAAAGCCGTGTCCTTTTAATCCTAATCCAATCTTGTAGGGGTAGACCTATTGTTTAGGTGAAACCTTTGATTAGATTGTTTCCATGGAGATTTGCGCACTCACTTATGGGTGTGGCCTTTTGATTAGATGGAGATGTGACTCCACCTATTCAAGTGGGTCTTGGTTAGTTTACTGGAGTCCTTTTAAAAGGGAGATATTTAGAAAACACAGTTGCTTCAGAGCTGACTCAGAAGTAGACATTTGGAGATACTTAGAGTGTTAACAGAGATGCTTGCATAGCCAATATGGAGAAAACTTAGATGCAGATGTTTGGAAATGCTGTAAGTTGCAACAGACACCAGGAGCTGAGAGAGCTGACAGAAGGTAAACAGGAACTGGAGCCCAATAGGCATCATAATGCACCTTCCTATGAGATACTAAGCAAGGACCTGCAGTACTGAAAAGCCAGAACTGCAGAGAGCCAAGGGAGGTTAAGAGAAGAATTTGCCCCAGAGAGTTTGCCCCAGAGAAGCTAAGAAAGGACCAGCAGACAACAGCCATGTGCTTTACCAGCTGACAGAGAAATCCTGCATTCCATTCAGCCTTTCTTGAGTCAAGGTATCTTTCTCTCAATACCTAAGTTTGGACATTTTTATGGCCTTAGAACTGTAAACTTGTAACTTCATAAATCCCCTTTATATGCCCATTTCTGGTATATCTCATTCTAGCAATCTTAGCAAACCAAAACATATTCCTACCTACAAAATGAAAACAATGCTTTCTCTTCACTCTCATGGTCATTTTAAGGAGGGTGTGTATATAGAAGTGTTTTGTAAATTATAAAGTACCAGGATTATTATTTTCTAGTATTCATTTCAGTATATTTGTGGAATTTACTTCCAGCCTCTATGATTAGTTATTTATACTGACATTTCTCTATTCTCTTCTATTGTAATAAATGAATTAATAAATTCATCCATTTGATCAACAAATATTAGTTGAGAACCTATTATATTCCAAAAATAATTCTAAGAGCTCAAGAGAGATCATTAAACAAAATACAATGTCCTACCCTTATGGAGTCTATATTTTAATTGGGGGAGCTCAACAAAAAGAAAGCATAGTAAGTAAATAAATGATAAAGTATGTTAGTAGGTAAGAAGTGCTTTGAGGAAAAATAAAGCATGGAAGTGGGATAAGGAATACAGGAGTGTGGGCAGGGATGGCTGGATGCAATATTTTCAAAATTTATTGATATAGAAGGCCTTGGACAGGAAATATCATTTGAAAACAGGCTTTAAAATCATCGAGGAAAGAAATCCCATGCATAACTGAGACAGCATTCCAGGCTGAAGAAATGGCAAGTGCAAAGGCTCCGTGGCAGGCATCTGTCCCAGATATTCAAGAAACATGAAGAATACCTGAGAGATTGGAAATAAGTGAGCATAGGAAAGAGTGGGTTGAAATAAGGACAGAGCAGGAGGTCATATATGATAGGGATTTGTAGGTCATTAATAAACTTTACTTTTTACTCTGTATGAATAGAGTGTTGAGCAGAGTGTGACAAGGTCTAACCCATATTTTAACAGGATCATTCTGGCTTCCATATGGACGAGTTGGGTGACCAGTTAAGACTACTGTAATAATCCAAGTTTAGAATACTGAGATTGATTTTCTTTTTGAATCTTGGCTGGAGTGATGGTCTCCTCGATTTTCTTAGAGGCACAATGAAAGAATTAATCTCTTTAACACTCTTTATGGCTGGCTGATGGCCAGGAAATGACTGATGTGCAAGATAAGTCAAATAGCTCTGACTCATCCCAGACACCAGCTGCCTCAGGGAGCTGCATGGTATAGCTTAACTCATGTGTAAATGTGAGAGCATCTGCAAGGCTCCTTTGATATGAACCATCTGAAATCAATGGAGATGAGCAGAAGGATGGTCAGGGTGGTGGGTGAGGGTGGGATTTATTGGAAGCCTACTTAAAGATTTGAAAGAAATTCTAAACCATCAAGCGTTGAGAAGGACAAGAAGCAGGGAA
This sequence comes from Myrmecophaga tridactyla, assembly GCA_004026745.1. Taxonomy (NCBI): domain Eukaryota; kingdom Metazoa; phylum Chordata; class Mammalia; order Pilosa; family Myrmecophagidae; genus Myrmecophaga; species Myrmecophaga tridactyla. The sequence continues at coordinate 34,399 of PVIY010001287.1, read as the reverse complement.
ATTCGAGAAACTATAAGAACAAGTAGAAAGGAAGTTTAAAGCAAAGTGCAAACAAAAGATCGTATTCTGTATCACTGAATGATTGAGATAAGTACATGTCAGGAGTCAAAGACACGAGGAGGTAAATGCATCAGAAATTCAGAAAGACATTGAAATCAACCAAGAATTGTAGGATTTGCAAACGAAAGGACCATGAATCAGAATTCCAAAGTATTCAGTGAATGATAGGATTGGAAGTGAAAGACTGGAAACAGGAGAAAGGAGGGTAAAGAAGCAGTGTTTTGGAACCTCATTGTGCAGAGAGAAGATCTGGTTCCCATCTGGATCTGCAAGTAAGACAAAAATGAGCCTCTCCTGGCAGAGCACTTCAAAGCAAACCACACCTCAGTTAAATCCAGATGTGAAAAGTAACTGTGGTTTAGGGGAACTTGATGACTGCAGATCCAGATTCTAGGGAGTGCATTGAAAAGGAAGAGATAAGAAAGGATAGAAGAATGACCAAAGGGATATGTATCTTGGGTGGTGAATAGAGATAGCAGGCATTGGAGAAACTATGGAGCTTGACACAAAATTACTTATCCTCAGACACACTGGTACTTGGGAGGACCACAAGCACTTTGGGGGACCCAGATTTGATGTAGTTAGTTATTGTCCCTTCTGGCCTTTCCTATTTCCTCTTTCAGAAATGTAATGAAATGATAATGACGATCAGATAAATCAAGTGAGCTTTCTTGTGATATTTTATTTACTTTCCACTAATTTAGATGCAAATCCCATCAGGCACTGAGTAGGTTATGCCTATATTTGGAATAGCATCAAGCAGACTCTCAGTGGGTGCCGTAAACGTTCATCTCAACTGAGCTCAAAGGCTCATTTTGATTTTGATAGTTTTTCTTTTTCTTAAGCACTTGTTAGATCACAATCCATGATTAGTATATTGTAACTGGATAAATATATTTTAGTAAAGAAAAACGTAATAATCAAATATCCCACTCATTGAAAGAGAAAGGTTTAATACCTGAATGATGCACAACACTGATCTCAGTATTTGGGGAGGAACAAAAGACACTGTATTGCTTTCTGAGGACTTTATAATATCATTAGAGATTATGCACAAGTAAAGCAACCATATAAAAACAAGCGATTTGAAATGACATCCAACAGTTTACAGCTGTGGGTGGAAAAGTGGGGATGTTTTCTATTATGCGGAAGAGTATGAAACAAGATCTAAATTGCTCATTCCATTTTTTTCACTTTTTTTGTTGTTGTTGTTTGCATGGGCAGGCACTGGAAATCAAACCCGGGTCTCTGGCATGGCAGGAGAGAAACTCTGCCTGCTGAGCCACCATGGCCCATCCTCTGTTTTTTTCTTTTCATGTTGAGGTTGCAAGAAAAAGTGAACACCAATTCAAGTGAATATTAAAGATTTGCATTTGAATTATAAGGAAATATTTTCATTGTTACCATGCCGTGGATTAATATTATGATAAAACTCAAATGAATTTTTTTTTAATGGAGAATCAAAATTACTCTGAGTAACTTTTTCCTGCTCACTGGGCTGCTTAGCTTTCTGCCTTTTTTCCTGAAATAGAGGTGATGCTGCGCATACTTACCTTCATGTCTAGTAACTGAGATTTCTCTCCTATCTTTTCTACTCTGGGAAAGCATATTCTACAAATGAATGAGTTGTTTATTTTTTCTTGTTGTTATTTTAATCAATATCCTTAAAGCTCTTGAGCGATCAGTCTTGAGCATAAAATTAGTCTTCAAGTAAGCATTAAATCAGAGTGGGTTGAAGCCAGAGCTTTGTCATCATGCCACTTCATAAATATCTGATGAGGTTGATTTAAAAATTGAAGTATACATCTTTAAAGAGAAAAGAAAGTATGTGTCCCTGTGGCGAGTTCCCCAATAAAGCAGCAAGCTTTTAGTTAAAGTTTAATGCCAGGCGCTGTCTTAGGTATTTTATTTTCAATAAGTAATTGCATGCTCGTAGCATCCTTGCCAGGTAGTTTTAACTCTATTGCACCAATGAGCAAGGTTGAGGTGGAGTGCTTAGGTCTGGCCTAGATGGCTCCATTATTCACAAACAAAGCTGGCTTTTCATACCAGGCCAGTTCTTAAATTCTGCATTAAGTTTCCTTTACCTAGGAATTCTGGGATCTTTCGCTTCCTTTTAATCCCTACTGTCTTACTTTAGGCCCTTACCGTTTTGCATCAAATCCAAACTAGTTCTCTAATAAAGAGAGCATTTCATGATCTTGTCCATGTCAGCTAATTCACTGGTAAACTATCTGTGGCTTAAAAGGGTAAGCAACTGGCCCAAGGTCATACTGCTAAAAAATATCTGAGATGGTATCTAGCTGTGACTTAGTGAAGGAGAGGTACAATTCTTAGTTAAAACCTTGGAACATTATATGAATCAATTGTTAAAGTATAATCTAAAACTTTTATGTTGCCTAGCATAAAAATATGGATTTTTGTACCTGCCCTGAAGGTCAACGCATGCTAGTTTTATCGGAACCCAGGAGAAACAAAAAAAATCCAATAATGCCACTCCTACACAAAGTTTGTAAAGTTCCATTCTTTGAAGTTCAAAGTGGGTAGTCCCATTTGTTATGAGAATATGGTGTCTACATAGTAGCCGCATACATGAAAGCTTTCTATTAAATTGATTCAGGCCAAAAAACACATTCCAGGTAAACCAGAAATTAGATTTTAGATAGACTACTTTAACTAGTCTGCCTGAGTTTTTGTTTTATTTTGTGTATTCTTTGAGTCTTTTAATCCAATTGTTAGTGAAAGGAGCAATGTTTTAAGTAAACAGGACTCAAAAATTATTAGAATCTGTAGACTAAGAAAAAATATTGATTTATACTCTGAGCAAAGTTGATACCTGACAGATTTCGAGGCTCCAAAGACATACCAATCCCCACAGACAGTACAAAGTCTACAGAAAACTCTGTTCTGAATTAGAGAGAAACTCTTAAGCATATTTCTCAAGATAACATCTCATAGAGAATATTAAATTAGCTGCCGAACTTCTCATAGACGTGGATTCTCTTATGTTAAATGATCATTTACTTAATGAATATCTTTGGAATTCCACATTAACTCATTAAAATGAATGGTTTCTTTATTTTAAATGTCATTTTCATTCTTTTCCAAACATGTATTATTTTTTCCTACAGTTGGTACAACAAGCTCTAAGAGCCGTATCATCTAAGGCGGGGTCAGGAAACTACAGCCCACATACCCAATCTATCATGTGACCTATTTGTGTACAGCCTGTGAGCTACGAGTGTTCTTTACACTTTTAAAAGGTTTAAAAGATTGAGGAGAATCATATGAAATTCAAATCATATGTCCAGTGTTTTACTGTAGCACAGCCCCATCCATTCATTGACTGATTGCCAACAGCTGCTTTCCTGCTATAATGCAGCATTTAGTTGTGACAGACACTGAGTGGCTTGCAAAACTTAAAATATTTAGTACCTGGGCCTTTAAGTAAGAGTTTGCCAGCTCCTGATATAAGACAACGATCTTCAAATCTTCAAAAATTTGCTTCACTTTGGAAGACATCTGTTTCTCTTCTTTCCAAAATGTGAAGCTCCTTTGATTTGCTTTTATCAAGCAGCTTTTACCACCTTGCATATTTATATCAGTAAAATTGGTAACTTCAACCATCAAGATGATTAAAGACTTAAATACAAGAAATACAAGGTTCTGAAAAATCTCATTTTTAACAAAAAACAATTGCCTTTCCTCAAACAATAAGTTCTTATGGAAACACTATTAATTTTGACTCAAATTCCAGAGCAAGACATTGAATCTCCCTTATACACTGAGTAGGGGTTATTATGCCAACATCAAAGGTTGGCTATGAAGTATAGATATGATATTAAATAAATTCTGAGCATACTGTCCCACCTTAAAATAGTCAATGCATTCTAATTCTCCTCTTCTATATCCTATATCTACTTAAATGCTGGGTAGCTTCTCTGATGCCTTAAAGTTAAAATTAAATCTAGAATCCTATATAACAGCCCCCATAAAACAGCCTAGAGTGTTGGTTTGGTTTTTATATGTTTTAAACATTTATTGTTTGTTTTTTTAAGTTTTAAATCCAGTCTCTACATCTGTTATCTCCACAAAAGCCCCTTTTTTCATCCTAAATATGGCCATATGGGGCCTCCCTCCCACACTTTCCCGTAAGTATCTTGCATTTCATGTTTATTACAGCATGTTTAATTTGTATTATTTCAGAGCCCTGCACTATGGGTTTTACAATTTCAGATTAATAACACACTAAAATATTTTCCCTAATTTATTCCAGCATTTTACGTGATTACATTTCAGTAGTGTGACAGCCTTGTGAATCCATGTACATGACCGGGATTACAATGGCAGATGGAACCCATGGACATCATTACTGCAGCTTGCTGTAACATTTTCAGAAGTTTCTGAATCAAAAGTCTCAGTTGAAAGGGTAGTACAATATTGAAGAAAGGACCTTTAAAATGAGATAACTTGCATAAACTTTCATGGATTGGTGTATTGGTTCTATCATGTTTTTTAAAAAACCATCAAATATATGCATTGTTCTGTTGCACCTCATGATAAACATTCTGCCTGGAAAGGGAGACGTTTTGTCTCAGATTTTCACTCTAAAATTGGTACTCTTGTTGTAGTTAGTGGATTGGCGAAGTTGAGGATTTTGAAGTGACTCTGGTTTTATGGTATCTGTCTTGGACTAATTATTGTCGTTGTCTAGAAATATAATAGAAAGCATAATATTTCTTTTTTCTAGCTATGGCAGCATGCAAAATCATGTAAAATATAATGTGAACACATGGGCATACACATATACAGAAACACAGTGAATGTTTCCTGAATTAACATGTGACTCAAAATTTCAAATTATGAATCCAATAGATTTCTTTATTCTTTTCAATCTGCTTCCTCAGATTCCACACTACAAATCTAGGATACTTACTTGGTAAGCAATCAGACGATCATGATTGTTAAAAACAAAATTAGAATACATTATTTCTGAGTAAGGTTATGAACTATTAGTTATGAGTGCATGATGTTTACTTAATGAATTTTGCATCTATATTAGCTGCTTTTCTGCCCTTTTTATTCCTTTCCTAGTTATTAACTAGCTCCAAGGTAACTGAAATGTGAAATAAATTGCTGATCAATGAGAAGTGGTAAGATATGTACAAATGAAACAAAGATTCTGGTGCAGAGAACAAAATCAATAAATGTATTAACTTTAGTTCCCACATTGGGAAATGCAATTTATAGTTGAGTACAGAAGTTCTCAATTATGGTATTACGAACAACAGTTCTATCTTGATTATATCTTTGTATTGCAAGAGATTTATTTCTATCAAGAATTAAATAACAAATGTTCATGAGGGTTTTTTTTAAATAATTAATCAGAAAAAAAATACAGAGATAACATCCAGGAGAAAGCATATAATCTATGACTTCTCTTATGTATGCCATAGCCCTTAGTAAGCAACTCTTAGAGATGAACAATTAATAGCTACTACATACTTGATGAATGATTTCATGTCATCTGTAACATCTTTGCTTTATATCTCTGAAATATGTTGATATACAGTCAAAATGTGGTCAGCCCAAAGTAGAGTAACAGAGGTATATGTCTTCCAACAAAAAATGTGAAGCATTTGCCTTAGTCAATTATGTGGGATGTCAGTGCTTGCATTTTATGACATTAATCCTTGATACATTAACATTTCAAATGTTAACTTGAGTATACCAATATATGCATTTGTACCTTTGCTAAAAATAATGCTCATAGGTCTAATATTAGGTAAATATAAAAGTTTGCCAATAAACATAAATAGGTCATTAACTAATTTAACAAATATATATTGAGTATCTATTAATCATCGAAACCTGGAGCTACAGAGATGAATAAGAGAAGGAGCGTGTCTGCATTGATCTCACTCTCTAGCATGGAAGACAGAGAAATGTTGCATCTCATTTTGAGTATGGTTGGCTAGTCACCAGTGGTGCTCATAAGAAGTCCAGTTCACCTCTTTCGGGCTCAGAATGGTGTTGTACTCCTAGTTCTTGAAGCTAAATATGGCCATTTGAATTGCTTTAACTGATTAAGTGTGAGTGAAAATATCAGTTCATAGTGGAAGACTTAAGAGTTGGACTATGAATCGCCATGTTCCTTTCCCTCTCCACTGTCATGTCAATTTTGGAAGCAGCCTGGGTTGTTGAGTTACTAGAAAGAGCAGAGGACCTCTGATGCTCTGCATTGGACATGCAGACTAGCCAAGAAAAACATTTCTGTTGCATTAGGGCACTGAGAGTTGGTGGTTATTTGCTGCTGCAGTGTGCCTTAGCCTATTTGATGGATACTGCTTTTTATGTACAAATTCTCAAAGAGGCACACAGAAGGAAATGACTGTCTGGGAGAGTCAAATGTAATCAATCATAAACGTGATTTCTCAAAGGCTATAGCTTGACAGGAGGACCAGAATAAACATCTTAGATTGCAGAGGCTCCTTCTTACCCGCTTCTACTCTGCTTCCTGTGTGATCAGCTTCTACAGAGAGAGCACTGAGGAAAGACATCACCTCAGTGGCTCCCAGCATCAGTAATTTATGGCAGATGTGCTTGGTGGCAAGAGTTGGCGGAAGGTGATCTACATTGCACACAACTTTTCATCTCTCACCTGAGTCAGGGATAATACTGGAGGCTGAAATGATTGAATCAGTGTTTTCCAAACCTAGCTGGTCAACAAAAAAGGCTGGGAGAACTTATTTTAATAGTTAAATTTAAGGGTGCTGCGATGGTGGCTCAGCAGGCAGAATTCTCGCCTGCCATGCTGGAGACCCGGGTTCGATTCCCGGTGCCTGCTCATGCAAAAAAAAAAAAAGTTAAATTTATTGTTAAACCATACCAACACATTCAGTAAATGCAAATCCTAGCAAAGGGTTTTAAAATAGAAAGTATACATCTCTTCTCTTTACCAAGACTGTAAGTCTTACTCCCAGAAAGAATTACTGTAAATAATTTGTGCATGCTTCCAGAAATATGCAATGTATATATGTAAATATGAAGCACATGTTAAAAAATATATATATAGCATATATTTGAAACCTTTTTTTTTTTTTTACAAAATAAGTTTTTCTGGAACACAGTTATACATGTTGTCTTCTTAATATGTCTTAAAGACATTTAAGCAGATTAACAGGCCTACCACAGGCTATGATTGAGTATGACTAGAGGAAAAATCAAGGAATATTTATATTTTAAAAGCTATCCAGGAAATCCTGATGTCCAGACATATTCAGCTCCAAAATTTTATGATTCTAAGATTATGCTCACAAAAACCATAAAATTGTGCCATTGTAATTAATCCTTCATAGAACTGGTATTTATTTCATCTTGATAATTGAAGCCCTTTGACCTTGAATCTTCTGTGTCTTGCTTTGCTTTCCTTGATGTGAGAGAAGTGTTGTGTAGACTTTGCAAAATAGGCTTGTGTAAATGAGTTGTTGGTAGACTATTTTGTAAAGCTATACTGAAAATGCCAATTTGCATGCAAGAAAAAATATTGTCCACCATGTAGATTAAAATTTCAGATGGAAATGTTCATCTCACAAATTATCTGTGGTCAGAGCTCAACCGCATTGGACTCAACCAGCAACATTGATTTTCTGTGCTCTTCTCCCTTCAGCTGAAAAGAATCAAGTTAAATCTATAGGGAATGAAAACTAAACAGACCTTCACATGAAGGTCCGTGTCCTGTTGCAGTTATCTCTTAGGTTAAAATCATTCATTGATCACTAATCACCTGTGGTTGTTTACACACAACAGGTTCCCTGGATAGCACAAAACCACAAGGAGGATTATATATACCACAGGAAGCAATCAATAAAAGGGCTCATAATGATCTTCCTGAGAGGAAACTGAAAGATTTTCCCTTTGTGACAGGCTGTGTATGTGTGTGAAAGGATTGTCAAAATAAAAGTAAGGGATTCTGGCTGGCAGAAAAATCTTTTCAACATTTGATTTTCATATCCACTTTTCTTATCTCAGTATAATGACATTAAAATGGAAAAAGTCATTTCAAAATTTATTTCAATAGAGAATTCAGTGATTGCTTTGAATGTAAACCTAATTAATCACGAACGATACCTTTTGTCACCTTTGGAATATTAATGTTTCTCTCTCTGGCCTTAATAAGGCCTAAAGAATCCAACCAACAATCCATTTTTTATGATCTAAAAGAATTAGATGATATTTAGCTTAGGATTCTTAAAAGGAATTGGATTACTTGGTCTTAAATATAAAGCATATTGTGTATAATCAACTAAAATATAATGAAATTCATGTTCCAGACACTGTGCTAGGAACAGAAAACAAAACCATGAATGAATTATGCAAACATTTTAAAATGTTATATTCCAATAATTATATCTTATGGATTGCTGGTCTACAGTGGATATGTCTAGTTCTTATTTGAGCAAATAACAGGATCCATTAACTAGATCAACTTGAGTATTGAAACCTGTATATTAAACCACAGACTTGATATGTTTCATTTCGAAAGGTTGATCTGAACAAATTATATCTGGAGATGAAGATTCATTCCAATTCCTAACTGTGAGAATGAAGGAAACTGACTCATATGAAAATATTTGCACACTGGGAGATGAAAATATTTCACCTATAATTTCTTAAGATCTTTTAATAATCACATCCTGTTATTTCCTGATTTCATAAAACTGACTTATAATTTCTCCCTAGATAATATTTGATAGTGACATAGTTCTCATAATTGGCTTGAGATTATTGGTAGTGACATAATTTTCATAAGTGTTTTAAGATTATTCTCTCTTTATGTAGATTTATTAGCTAGATTTTCTTGAAAACATTCTGATGCTTACTGTTATATGCTAAATGTATAATAACAAATACTATATGTTATGAACACTGACAATAAATTGCTTAATGATCACACTTTACTTTCAGTGTTTCTGAAATTATACATCTCTTACCCATTTTCAAGTTATTAAAAAATTTCAAAGTTTTAAATGTCCAAAATTCCTTGGTACAGTTTGATTAAGAGGCTTTTGGAGAGCTTTCACAGATTAAGTACGGGGGGAAAAGTGGAAGTTCTCTGTGCAAATGTATACGGACTAAGAGAGTGAATGTTTAATATCTGCACATTAATTTTGCTTGCTGCTTCAGTTATCCAAAGATCACTGCATAGAATCATAATTTGGAATTATGATTTGTTCCCTAAACTTCCTAGGCCTTCCAGAACACTGACTGAAATGAAATCTTCTGCTTGTGCATGGCTTATGAAAAATTGAATGGCAGTTCATTTTCATAACACATGACAAACATAAAAGAAATTATGAATTAATTTTAAACCCTGCTTAGCAGAGTCTTATCAAATTGATGGCACCCTTTGTTTCGCTGGAGTCAGGCATCAGAGTTGATATGCTTAATTAGAATCGGGCATCTCTAAATGTTTTAGAGTGACGGCTTAGAACATCCCATTGGACCCCCCAATGATTTGAAGCCTAAAACAAAACAATTACCTTAAAAGATTGACTGAATATGACTTTCACTTCCATGCATTACATTAGGCATATCAAAATGTATTATTAGACCGGATAGCCAAATAAACAAAAGCCAAAGTCTTTTGAGAGCTTGCTTCAATAGATGGATGGATGGGTAGATGGATGGATGGATACAGGGCTTTTTAAATTAATTAATTAATTAAATCTCTGTTCAGATTTCTGTGTCCTTGACTATTAGTTTCCTTCAAGGGAAAACTAGATAGAGTTAGAATCATTCTTCAATCATCTTTGTATTATTTATGAACTAGTTATGTATTTGATGAATTATTTGGGCTTTTGCATCTTCCTTTCTGGCCACTATTCATAATTCCTTAGAAACCATCATTGGATATCCCCATGGATACTATACCATAGATATATGTACATTATCCATCTTAAAACAATCCCGCTTATGAACAATAGGCATCCTTACGGGGGGCGCTGGTTCTTTGTTCCCAGTTAGATTGCTGACCCTGACAGGAGACAGCTGCTTACTCCTCCATACTTGTAGAACTCTGATACCCCCTCACTGTCTAAATGTGTTCTTGGATTTTAAGCATTTTCTCAGGGAAACATCACGGCCAGGAATAATGGAAAAATAATATACATGTATTTTGTTGTTGGCATGGTCTATATTTTGGGCAGCTTATAAGGCTGCTCTCAGCAGGACTCTCCTTGAGTTGAGTATATCTCAATCAAGTTCAGAGCCACATCTGCTTAATTCATTCATAAAAGTAAATTCAGAGTAACTCCCACAAATGGTGTTGGTTTGAGGCAAGATTTAAAAAATGAAGGTTGATGTGTGTTATTTAATGGAAAAATAGCCAAATAGCCATTATCAGATGGGGATGAGACTACTCAAGTTGGTTCAAATATCTGTGACTTGGTTTAAGATTTTACTGTATTTCCAGCATATCCTGATCTCAGAATAGTAGCAACAATTACTGAAAGTGTGTCATGAAGTTTATCGTTCAAATTCATATAGTCTTAAATTCTTCTTAACAATTTGGAAAAAGAAATATGTTTTCATTTATTAAGAGCAAAATATAGTTCAAAGGAAATGTGGGAAAGTCCTGTGTCTACAAGGACAGAGTTGTATTTCTTTCCTTTCTGTTCATAGTTTATATCAGCTTCGAATATTAGCACAACTGAATTAATCTTCCATTAAATTAATAGTCACGACAGGCAAGGAAAATATGAAAAATACAGATCTGCAAGTTGGTGGTGCAACTAAATTTTTGTATTTTAATTCAATTTAAATAAAATTCACTCAATTAAAAATTCCATTTATTTACCCTTAATTCTCTTTTTAACTGACAGTTTGAAATATTCGCAGCCCTCAAAGTAATAAAGGATATAAAATACTCTTAAACATTTTTTTCTTTGGGAGCACATCCACATTAACTATATATTAAAAAGGACCTGGCAGATTTGTGGGGGGAGAGGGGCTTCAAATTAAGAGCTCTGGATATTTACTGTAGAAAATTAAAGGAAAATAAAAGGACCTAATGCATTTCTCTAATTATTATAGCCCCAACCAAACCTTTGTTGAGTCAAGTATCTTTCTTTGGATTTAAGTACCATGTATATTACCAGAGAGTCCAGGTTTTGATGTTATACCCACCACTTTAAGTAGGAAAACAAGTCAGTTCAGGAAAACACCTAAGTCTAAACATCAGTGAAAATCTGTTCTTGGTCAATTGTATTTGAGCTCCTTCTTTCTTCTTTGTTAGGTGCTTGGTTTGTCTGCTCCTCCTTGAGTTGGGTAACATTTTTTGTTATCTGCTTGTCAGAGGACTCTCAAAAATTGATTTCAGAGTTCAGAAATAGACCTTCACTTCTATGGTCAATTGATTTTTGTCAAGGCTGTCAAATCCACTCAACTGGGACAGAATAGTCTCTTCAACAAATGGTGCTGGAAAAACTGAATATCCTTATCCCAAAGAATGAAAGAGAGCCCCTATCTCACACCTTGCACAAAAATTGGCTTAAAATGGATTAAATACCTAAATACACGTGCTAGGGCCATAAAACTCTAGAATAAAATGTAGGGAAGCATCTTCAAGATCGGATTGTAGGAGGTAGTTCCTTTGATTCTACACCCAACACAAGCAATGGAAGAAGAAATATATAATAAGACCTCCTTAAAATTAAATACGTCTACATTTCCAAGGACTTTGTCAAGAAAGTGAAAAGACCGCCTATTCAATGGGAGAAAATATTTAGAAGTGAAATATCCAAAAAGGGCTTAATATCCAGAACATATAAACAAATCTTTAAGTAGGAAAACAAGTCAGTTCAGGAAAACACTTAAGTCTAGATTTAATATCAGTGAAACTGTATTTTTGGTCAATTATATCTGAGCTCCTTCTCAAATTAAAAGACAAATAGCCCAATTAAAAAGAGCAAGAGACTTAAATAGACACTTTTCCAAAGAAGCAAAATTGGTTAAAAACACATGAAAAAAATGAGAAAATTCAATAGCTGTTGAAGAAATTCAAGAAATGCAAATCAAAGCCACAATGAAATATTATTTCACACCTACTAGAATGGCCACTATCAACAAAACAAAACAAAAATATGCAAGTGTTGGAGCGGATATAGATAAATAAGAACACTTTCATTGCTGGTGAGAATATAGAATGGTGCAGCCTCTGTGGAAAACAGTTTGGTGGTTCCTCAGGAAGCTAAGTTTTAGAACTGCCCTAAAATCTGGCAATCCTGTTATTTGGTATATACTCACAAGAACTGAAAGCAGGGACACAAACAAACATTTGCACACTGATGTTCATAGCAACATTATTCACAGTTGCCAAATGATGGCAACAACCCAAGAGTCTATCAATTGATGAACAGATAAACAAAATGTGGTATGTAACATGTGCTAGTTTGAAAAGATTTATGTACCCTTGAAAAGCCATGTTTTAATCCTAATCCCATTTTGCAAAGGCAGCTATTTCTTCTAATCCCTATTCAGTACTGTATGTTGGAAGGAAACTTTAATTAGATTATATCCATGGAGATGTGACTCAATCAAGTGTGGGTATGAAACTTGAATGGAGACGTGACTCAATCAAGTGTGGGTATTAAACTTGAGTAGGTGGAGACATGTCTTCACCCATTTCTGGTGTGCCTTGATTAGTTTACTGGAATCCTTTAAAAGAGGAAGCATTTTGGAGAAAGCTTCAGAATGCAGCAGAACCACGAAGCACAGAGTCCACCAGCCAGTGACCTTTGGAGATTCTGAGAGAGCAGAGAAGGACAACAGAATACCACAGAACCATGAAACAGAGAGTCCATCAGCCAGCAACTTTTGGAGATGGAGAAGGAAAATGCCTCCTGGGGAGTTTCATGAAACAAGAAGCCAGAAGAGAAAGCTAGCAGGCTTCACCACGTGCCCTTCCAGCTGAGAGAAATCCTGAACGTCATTGGCCTTCTTGACTCTAGGCGTCTTCCCTGGATGTCTTAGGTTGGAAATTTCTATAGTCTTGTTTTAATTGGGACATTTTCTCAGCTTTAGAATTGTAAACTAGCAACTTACTAACTTTCCCTTTATAAAAAGCCATTCTGTTCCTGGTATAACACATTCCAGCAGCTAGCAAACTAGAACAACAGACAATGTAATATTACTCAGCTATATGAAGGAATGAAGGGCTCACACATACAACAACGTGGATGTGGAACCTTGAGGACATTATGTTGAGTGAAATAAGAGAGATACAAAAGGACAAATATTGTATGGTTTCATTAATATGAGCTTATTATAATGAGCAAGCTCTTGGAGTCAAAATCTAGACTATAGATTACCAAGAGATAGAATGAGAGTAGAGAACAGGGAGCTGATGATTAATTTGTATAATTAATTAATGTACAAATTCTTAATTTGGTACAGAATTGTTAATACATTAATGTTGATTGTAAATATTTGGAAATGGATAGAGAAGATGGTAGCACATTGCTGTGAGTGTAATTAACAGCACTGAATTATAGATGTGATCTTGGTTAAAAGGGGAAGTTTGGGGTCATGCATGTCACTAGAAGGAAAGCTAGAGGATAAAACATGGGACTGTGTAACATAGAGAACTCTGTTGTGGATGATGTCTTGTTAATTGTACACACATTAGAATGTTCTTACATGAACTAGAACAAATGTACGCCACTATTATTAGGTGTTAATAATAGGGTGGTAAATGGGAAAATTCAACTAATGGAAACTATGGACTCTAGTTAACAGTAATGTAATATTCTTTCATAAATTGTAACAAAGGTACTAAATCAATACTAAATGTCAAGAAGGTGGTATAAGGGGTAAGGGATTTTTCTTTTTGGAGCAATGAGAATGTTCTGAAATTGATTGTTGCGATGAAGACACATCTGTGATTATAATAACAGCTACCGACTGAACACTTTGGATGGATTGTATGGTGTGTGAATACAACTTTTTAAAATAATTGACAATGAACCAATGACTCAAGCTTTTAGAGGACTTTGGCTTCTTGAGTTTTGAGGTTTTATACTTTTGTGTTTTGCAGGAAAATTTTCTTCCCTGCCATCGAATTTTTCACATCTCCTAGTATTATTGTCTGTGAAAGTGAGACGAGCATTTAGGGAAGAATTGTGAAGCTATGACATTTTGTTATTCCAGAACCACTTCAGGAAGCAACATTGTATTTCTACTTAACATTTAATGTTTTCCAGCTGCTAAAGAATTATTCACTAAGTAGTAAAACAGAAGAAAGTCAATCTTCTCCTAACATCATTAGTAATAAATATGTTTGCTTATATTTTCCAAGAGAAGTGACAAGAAATGCAGATAATGAGCAACTATTTGACAGACATATACAAATATGCCAGCCAGTATTAAACAGAGCCAAATTAAAAATAAAAAACTTAAGCATTTTTATCATTTCTTATAATGAAATCTCATTTTAAATATTCAACTAATAGAACAGAATTTTTTAGTCCCGGGTAATGCAGACTAAAACACATATCCCAGAAAGAAAGCACTGTATCCCTTTTTTAGAAGTGGTTTGTCTGTTATATAATGTACTTTCATATTTTATTGTATGATAGTTACAATGTGAGCTCATTTAAAGGCAATGAACATATGGAACAAAAATAACATGTTTAAAAATTACAGATGCTGAACTTTTGTCAGAGCCTTTGCTTGCACAAGTTACAACTGCAGAGAGAAATTGGAAAGAACAGCTTCTGCTTTTACTGGAAAGGTTGATTGGGCTGAAGTGTTATCAGTCAGGTATTTCTCTCCTATATCCATGATGTTTACTCTCAAGGGTAGAGTCTGAGGATTCAGGCTGAGAGAGGAATGTCATACCAACTCGAGAAGAAAAAGCTCTGATCAAGTCTCTTAAACACTTTTCCTATCATCAATTTAGACTCAGCTGGAAATACATAAAATTCCCCCATGAAACTCTCCTTCCCTCTTCTCCATAATTCCCAGCATATTGGATTTAAGCCATTGCTCCTTCCCAGTGCTTTCTAGTATGATAGTTTGATGCACTGCATTCTTTAGAGAGCATTTGTAGGTTTACAGGAAAATCATGCAGAAAATAGAATTCTTATATACCTCCCCTCTCACACATTCCATTTTCCCTATTAACATTTTGCATTAGTGTTGTACCTTTTAAAAATTCATGAAAGAATATTAATGTAAGAATATAACTGTGCTATTAGTTATAGTCCATAGTTTACTCTTTTGGTAATATATACACAACCTAAAATTGCTCCTTTTAACCACATTGAAATATGAAATTCAGTGGTGTTCCCTCTCTCTAAGCCCAACTCCTATAAGCAAAATCATTACCCTTCCCCCAGTTGGACATGACATCCATGCGTATATGTCTCCCTGGCAACATGGGACATGACTCCCAGGGATGAAACTGGTCCTGATATCATGGGATTTACAATGTTTACCTGACCAAAAGGGGGTAGAGAAATGTGAAAAAATAGAGTTAAGAGGCTATTCTGGAGGTTACACTTATGCAAACTTCAGCCAGATATTGCCAATTGCCATGGTATGCCAAGTTCCGTTAATATTCCTGTAAACCCTAAAGAACATTCAGGGTTCTAACTGAGACTCTATAAAAACTTTCCCTCACTAAGCTTATTTTTGAGAAACCTGAAACCTCCAGATAGTTCCTAGGCCGGAGAAACCCTGAAACCCAGAGTTATCAACCAGTTGTATCCCTCTATCCCATAATGTCAACATTCCTTTTCAACATGAAGAAGTTAGAATGGTCACTGACCAAATATTCATAAAGGTTGGGAGAAGGACCAAAGGAGAAGGAGCAGTTGTAACAGAGAAGATAGGATTTAACACATGAGTATGACTACTAAATCATTACACTGATATTTCTTTTTAATCTCCAGTGTCTTAGAGTAGCTAGAAGGAAATACCTGAAATTGTTGAACTGTAACCCATATCATATTTTAAAATTTGTTCTAAAACTACTTATGAAAGTGTACTTTGAAATTTATCACTTTTTTTGATAAATGTTATATTTCACAATAAAAATGTTTTTAAAATCCAGTGACATTAATTTCATTCCCAGTGTAATTGTGCGACCGATACCACTATTCATTGTCAAAACTTTTCCATCACCGCAAAGAGAAACTCTGTAGCAATTAAGCATTAACTCCCATTCCACACCCCCTTCTCCAGCTCTGGTAACCCATGTTCTAATTTCTAACTCTATGAATTTTCTTATTCTTATTATTTCATGTCAGCAAGATTATACAGTATTTTTCCTTTTTATAGTTAGTGGTGCAACTAAATTTTTGTATTTTAATTCAATTTAAGTTGAATTAAAATTCACTGACTTAAAAATTCCGTTTATTTACCCTTAATTCTAATTAATGAGGCCTCCTCAAAATTAAGTACTTCTATGTTTCCAAGGACTTTGTCAAGAAAGTGAAAAGAATGCCTATGTAATGGGAGAAAATATCTGGAAGTGAAATATCCAAAAAGGGCTTATTATGCAGAACATATAAAGAAATCTTTAAGTAGGAAAACAAGTCAGTTCAGGAAAACACCTAAGTTTAGACTTAATATCAGTGAAACTCTGTTTTTGGTCACTTATATCTGAGCTCCTTCTCAAATTAAAAGACAAATAGCCCAGTTAAAAAGAGCTTATTTCACTCTTCAAGGGTCATCATGTTGTCACATGTTTCAGAGCTTCACTCACTTTTACAGAAGAATAATATGCCATTGTATGTGAACACCATAGTTGGTTTATTCAGTCATCTGTTGCTAGGCAGTGGGATTGTTTCCCTCTTTTACTGTTTTGAATAATGAGGCTATGTCCATTGGTGTGCCAAAATCTGTCCAATCCCAGCTTTTAATTCTTTGGGGTATGAACCTAGAAGTGGGATTGACATGTCACATCCAGCTTTCTAAGGAACTGCCAAACTGTTTTCCTCTGTGGATGCACCATGTTGCATTCCCATCAACAATTAATGAGTGTTCCTATTTCTCCACATCCTCTCCAATACTTATTTTCCTTTTTTTTTTTTTAAAGAGTAGTCACCCTAGTGTGTATAAAATGGTATCTCATGGTTTTGATGTGCAATACCCTAGTGGCCAATGATGGTGAGCCACTTTTCGTGTGCTTTTCGGCCATTAGTTTATCTTCCTTTAGAGAAATGTCAATTGAAGTACTGGGGCCATTTTTAAATTGTTTGTGGTTGAGTTGTAGGATTTCTTTATATATTCTGGGTATTAAACCCTTATCAAATATGTGACTCCCAAATATTTTCTCCTGTTCTATAAGTTGTCTTTATACTTTCATGAGGAAAATCTTTGATGCACAAAATTTTTAATTTCGGTGAAGTCTCATTTATCTATTTTTAAATCTGTTGCCCATGACTTTGGTGTAAAATCTAAGAAACCATTGCCTAGCACGGGATCTTGAAGATGCTTTTCTACATTTTCTTCTCGGAGTTTTATAGTTTTAGTTCTTTTATTTTGGTATTTGATACATTTTGTGTTAAATCTGAATTTGTGAGAGATTTCCTCTCTTCTTCCCACTTTGGGTTTAGTTTTTTCTTCTTTGTCTAAGTCCTTCAGTTGGGAGGTGAGGTCTTGATTTGAGATTTTTCTTCTTTTATAACATAAGAATTCTGTGATATAAACTCACAGCACTGCCTATGCTTCATCTGATAAGTTTTGGTATGTTGTATTTTCATTTGCCTTAAGACATTTCCTAATTTCCCCTGTGCTTTCTTTTTGACTCATTGAGTATTTAAGAGTGGAGTGGTTTAATTTCCACATATTTGTGAATTAGCCAGTTCTCTGTTACTGATTTCTAGCTGCATTCCACATTGTTGTTGGAGGAATTGTATAGTATGATTTCAATATTTTTAGTTTTTTGAGACTTGTTTTGTCACCTAACATTTGGTGTATCCTGAAAAATGATCTTTTTGCACTAGAGAAGAATATTCTGCTGCTCTTGAGTGGTGTTCTGTATTATCTCCATTATGTCCAGTTGGTTTATCATATCTTTCTATTGCCAGTTCCAATATGCTGTTCTAACATTCTAGGGAATTTTTCATTTCAGTTATTGTGGTTATCAACACACTATTTACGTTCAATTCCCTTTACAAATTTTTATCTCTTCATTGAGGTTCTCATACTGTTCTATATTGTTTTCCAGATATCCTTTCGTTCTTTCTATGTGTTTTCCTTTATCTCTTTGAGAATATTGAGAGTTATTTTTTCAAAGGGTGTGTCTGATATGGCAAAACTCTGGTCTTCTTTGTTAATGGTTTCTGTATTTTTATCTTGTCCTTGAGTGGGTCCGCATTATCCAAGCTTCTGTTTGTCTTACAATCTTTTGTTTCACACTGTAAATTTTAATATTTTTAAAATCTTAACTCTGGGATTTAGTCCCTGAGTTGTGTGCTTTTCAAGTGTTTATTCAGCTACTGAAATGACAGAGATTTCCTTAAGTGTCAGTAGCTGAGAAAAACAAACCAATGCAAAAATAACTTTTTACAGTTTTTTGCAAATTGGCTCTGTCTTGACTGTGCTCTCCTTTAGAGTTCTCCCTCCTGTCAAGGCAAGTGTGAAATGCTGGGTTCTCTCTTTGTTGAACCTGAGTCCTGTCCTCTGCTCCTGTTTGCTTATGGCCTTAGGAGTTCCCCTTTTTGCAGTATTTGAATGCCCACTCTACTCCCTAAGAAGTAACCCCATTCCCACCCCATTCCAAATCCTGGACAATCTATTGTATGATGTGATGTGGTTTTCAGTCCATTTTGATTTAGCTGTTACTTACACTGCTTTAGCTGTCTGCAAGCTACTTCTGCCTGCAATGCATGTTCTTGGAGGGTGAGCTTAAGACAAATTTCCTGGTTCAGTCTGTCAGGCAGCCAATCAATAGATTGCTACCAACATATAGGCACTTCACTATGCACATAGGGGTGACTCTGCTGACTGTGGCTAGAGAAGGGAGCCAGGGCTCACAGTGGGATTGCAGTCTGGCTCCACATCATGCCCAGGAGACATAGGGGAGGCACCTGCAAAGGTTCAATGACCTGCGCCTACCCATCACTGTGATCTCTTGATTTGGCACTTGCCCAGCTACCTAATCCTTTACCTGGAGTTTTGAGGAAGATGACACTATAAGGTTTTTTTGTTTTTGTTTTTGTTTTGGTATGCTGTATGGCAGGGTCACATTTTATTGTTTTTCCATGTGAGTAGCCCGTTACTGCAGCACCATTTGTTGAATTTTTGGTTGCTTGTTTGTTTTTGTTTGTTTGCTGGTTTGTTTTGATGGGGGGAGTGCACGGACCAGGAATTGAACCCGGGTCTCCTGCATGGCAGGTGAGAATTCTACCACTGAGCTACACTTGCACCCTGACACTACCAGTTTTTGCTAGTGGTTCAACGATTCCATGAGGGAACAGCACCCTGGAATGTGTTATTCTGCCATCGTGGTCAACCAGAAGCCCAATGCTCTGAATTTCTACTGTTTGTTTAGTACCTCTGTTCACCCTGTTAGATTATTACTGCCATTAAGGAAACAGCCATGTCAAATTCATATTGGTTGTCCAGAGTTGCAATTCAGCAATTACTATTTACATAAATGAATGTATAATAAAGGCAATAGTTTTAAACAAAAGTTTTTTTATTAGTTCTGCCTGGCTAAGCTTTTCTGGGTAACTTCATATTTGACAAACTTTGATGGTGAGGAAAAAATAAGACTGAGGTCACTATTTCAATAATTTAAGCCCTTAAACCCCTTTTACCTGGATGTAAATGGAAACTTGATTGGATTGCTTTCATCCAACCTGGGCTTCATTTGACCTGATTTGAAATTCAATAACATGGTCTAATGGAAGTGGTCTAATCTATGCCTCATCTGCTTGATTTCAGGAGTCACCTGGAAATTCTAAAATTGATGGGTAGTTTCCATTGCATTTCTGCTTCCTTTAGAGGTGGTGATGGCAACAGGAGCCAGAAAATCATTCTTTAGTGATACTGGTTGCTTCTGTGCAGCTATAAGTGCTTCCTCCTACATCTCCTTCCTAACAAATACATTTTTGATGTGGGAGTAAACCTAACTTCCCTGCGCATAATGTTAGTGCCTCTGGAGTGTGCAGAGCTGGTTGAGAGCTGCACTCAGTGGTTTGTGAATAAAGGTTTTCCTCATCATTATTTGCGCAGTCTGTAGTATTCAGCTGCCAACCCATGCTGTATTATTTTTGTGATGCTCGGTGACAGTTTGTGTTAAGTTTTAGTTATGATTCTTGACATAATTTAATGAGCTGGAATGCTACTTTCCCCTGTAAGAAATATGCACATATTTTCCATGCCAATGAAAAGTTGTTTATTTTACACATATCTGACTTTTCTGAATCCAGGTTTGAGGCTTTTAATACATGTTAACATAATACATGTAGTATATGAAATGTCCATTTTTCCCACTTGCACTTGCAAGAGGTTTAGTCTTCAGCATAATTGGTTGCACAAAGCTTGCTTCTTTCTTATTCATTCTAATTATCTTCTAACAAGCTGTCAATCTTCCAATCTACATGTCACATTTGTAAAAAACGACAAAGTTGAGTTGCAGTCTCCCTGTGAAAGTAGACTGTGCTGCTAAGGGAGGCATCTCCAAGCTGCCAGGATGTTCCTTAGCACCACATCCTTGAGGCAAATACAATATGATTTTTGCCTAGTGCCTTAAACTAATGCTGAGCATATATCTTGTGCCTTTGCCATCTGCCCCTTTCCTTAGAGATGTCATCAGCTTCTTCCATACAGATCACTTTAACATAATAGAAAAAAAAAACATGCAATTTTTTAAAACTAGATTTTAAAGAATAACATTTATTTTTCTTTTTTTCTAATTATAGAAGTGATACATAGTCAATGTAAAGAACTTAAACAATTTTAAAAAATGACACCCAGATAAGCCATAATCACTTGCTAATCTACCACACAGAGATAACCAGTTTAGTATTTTGGTGTATTCCTTCTGAAATCTATGTAAAGTCTTGTGCATGTATATATGTGTAGTGGGGGGGGTGCATGTATCTGTATTTATATATTTATTGTTTTCTCCACAAAAATGATAGCATTATATATATTATTTGTAGCATGCATTTGTATTTATTCAATAGTTTATGAACATTTCTCATGTCAATAAGTATTCTTTATAGTATGATTTTTTTTTTTGCATGGGCAGGCACCGGGAATCAAACCCGGGTCTCCTGCATAGGAGGTGATAACTCTGCCTGCTGAGCCACCATGGCCCACCCTATAGTATGGTTTTAATGGCTGATTTTTAATACCGTATCCTCATGTGATAAAACCAGAATTTGCTTAACCGATTTTCTATAAATTGACAGTTAGCTCATTTCTTAGTTTTTGCTATTCATAAATTATCTCTGATTATGTCTAAGATGATCACTTAGGATAGATTCCTAGACATGGAATTACTGGATCAAAGGATATGGTTATATTAGGATCTTTTATATCTAACTCATGCTGCCCTACAGAAAGATTTACCAATCTTATCCTTCCAATAGTGGGGAAGGAAAGGTTTTCTCTGGCCTCCACTCATTGCGACTCTTATTTTTTCATTACAAATATGAAAAGGGGAGCATGGGATCTTGTTTATTTACATTAGTGAGGTGAGGGTAAACAGCTCTCATATGGTTATTATCCCTTTTGTGTGGACAGGAAAACCCAACATAGATACCAGTTTAGCATTGTGTTTAAGAGACACAATAGATATAATGTTTCACCCAAGCCATGTGGCTTAGGACAACTGTCTTAAATTATCTGTATTGTGTGGACAATAGTGGTAATTATCTTACAGATTAGCTGTACAGATTGATATATTCCTATATATGACAACACTAACAAAAATTAAAAATATTGTGAAGATAGCTATAATAATTGCTTCATGCCAGGCACGTTCTCGGTGTCTTATATATGTTAACTCTTTACTCTGTTATGCTATATATAAAGCTCTTAGAAAAACTCAATACATGGTAAATCCTCAATAAATATTAATTATCTTTGTAATTATTATGCTTTTCTCACATGTGCTGCCAAGAATACATGGACTAATATTATGAATATAAAGTTAATCTTACCAAAACATCTTCAAATTGTCTACATGGAATTGCTTTAAAATGCCTAATGCTGAACCTAAATATTGTGAGTTCCTATTTTCAATTTGTTTTTACTTCATGTACGACAAAATTATAAGAATGGAGGTTTAAAAATAGATTAATAAAGGCAGGCCATGGTGGCTCTGCAGGCAGAGTTCTCACCTGCCATGCTGGAGACCTGGGTTTGATTCCTGGTGCCTGCCCATGCAAAAAAAATAAATAATTAGTAAGTAATATCATTACCATTGAAATATGAAATGTCAATATCCTTATTCATATTCAGTTCTAGGTTAGGAAAATACTGATTAAGTTAAGCATATATTTGAAAGTAACTGATGACATGTAGAAGTGGAGGCAACTCATCTATCTGGCTAGTCAAAAAAAAGTAATTTACCCCTTTTTACCCAACTGTAGTACATGGTGCTGTAAGAGATAGGCAACTGAAAGTTAAAAACAATTATGTTTATCTGCTCTCAGTAGCCAGATAGTTGGCTGTGTTTTAGAATTAGTAGGAGCATATATGGCTCTATGAGGGAGTGTGGGAAGCAGCATAGAGGTGTGGCTCGGAACACATGTTTTCTTGCTAGAAAACCTACCTTCAAACCTCAGGTTTGCCACTTGAAGGTTGACTGACACCGGGAATGATATGTAAATTCTCCATGCTCTATTTTCCTCATTTATAGAATGAGGCTATTTTACCTCAAAGGATAGAAGTAAATAAGATAAGGAATATCAAGTACATAGTTCCTGGGACAGAAGGTGTAAATTAACTGCTATTGTTGATTTTATAATTCCATATAAACAATGCCAGATTATCCAGCTGTACTTGGTTGATGTGTCAAGATTTGACTTTGAAGTATCAGCAGAACTTAAACCTGGAGATGACCAGAAGGCAGGTAGTTGTGTTTACCTGAAGCTCAGAGGAAAGACGTGAGCTTGAGAATAGAACTGATTGTCATTAGCATATGGATGGTAAGTAAAGTAAGGGATGGACTTGTTTTAAGAGAGTATAGAGAGAGAAGAGAGGGCCACTAAATCAGAGAGACACTGATTATGTAGTAAGTAAGGGAAACTGAAAAATACAAGGTCCCTGAGGTGAGGGATAGTCTTTCTGCAAGTAGGGGGTATTTAACTCTGCCAGATGGTGCCAAGAAAGTTAAGGAATGAAAACTATCTGTTCGATTTAACACAAAGGACCTTGCTGGTTTGGGGGGAGAGCAGTTTCAGGGGTGTCTTACGGCTGGAGACCATAGTCTGTCAGGATGAGAGAAGTGAGGAGTGAGGAAGGGACGGTAGATATCTCTTTAAAGAATTTTGGCTTGAATTGGAAGCAAGGGGGGAAAGAGAGATTAAGGGAGTAAAACTTTCCAGACACTGAAGGACAGAAATGTAGTAAGAGAGTGAAACTTTCTGGACAGCAATGAAGGGCTGGGGGGAAGTTGTGAGTAAATGGGAAGAGAAAGACATTTTGGGAGAAGATGGCTCCTGAGAAGTAGGAGGGAATTAGATCTAGATCTAGCAAGAGGACACCTTGCATAGACCATAACAGCGATGGCTATGCCACTGCAACTAACAGGAGGGAAGGCAAAAATGCATGAATGTTTATATTATATTATATTATATTGCCTTAAACAGCTCTGAAGTTCTAGTATACTTATGAATATTAAACATTAAAGTTTTCCATTCTTGTTTTTCTTAAGTGAAGTTTCTTCCATCCTGGTTCTTCCTTTTATTTAAAATGATTATGTGTCTGAAAGTTTTAGTTGATGTCAATAACTCAAATTTAATGGCAGTTCTAAAAACTCTAGCTAAATTAAAGGGATTTTTGGAAATTCACAATTAATTGCATTTTTAAAGACTTTTTAAAAAAAAACTGGAAAAAGCTATTTGTAAATGTTTTGAAATCACAATTTTATATCTCTAAGAAGGTTGACCCCATGTGTAGAAAGCTCTCTTCTTTTTCATCATGGTCAGTGCCTGTTGGATATTTCTTACTCATAAAGAGGAGTAAAATTGTTTAGGTATAAACAATTACATAATCAGTATAAATTAGCATTGGAAAAAATAGTTCCTAGAACATGCATCCTTTACATAAGGATAGCATGTTTTTAGATGCTTCTTATTATAGCTTATATATTTTTAAGTACATTTTGAAGCATAAATGTGAAAATGCTCTTTATTATTATATTCTTAAATTATTCCAGCAATTGGCTGCTAAAATGTTTTATGTATGATACAGTCTTTAATCATTAATCTCTTCAAGTAGAAATGATATATTTAAGAAATATAATATTTCTTAATCTGCAGAATATAAAAGAACAAAACTATAATGTGATATAATTAGAAAGATTTATCTTCCTACATGACTTAGGGCATTTTCCAAATTTTACTTCTGCTTATTTATATTTTCAAGAGAAAAACCTCCCAATAGTCAGTACTATAAATATCAATTTATAGATTCTGATGTAAAAAAGGCATCTGAATTATGCTCAAAACCTTGTCTTTACTACTTTCAGACTGAATGTGATGAATTGTGAAATACTCTTCAGCTGGCAAAACCAAGTCTTAAAAAATTAAGGCACACTATATACATTCAGCTTGAAAATACAAAGAATAACTACCTAATATTATTTCAGAAAGTGAAGTATGACATTGCAATGATATTAAAATGAAAATTAAATAAAACTGGAATTTAATTATGGTGGTTTACTAGAGTGTTGCTTGATTTTGAGGTGTCAGAGGAAATCATTGTGTCTTGCATTGCTGGATCAATTACCTTTCTGGCTTCTAATAAGTTTTGTCTTCTTATTTTGATGGATGTGTAACCATCTGCTTCTGGAGAGATTTTCTATTTATGGAACTGAAAAATGCTCCAACTGAATACTTACTAAATGTCAACAATTGAAAGATACAAATATTGTTGTGTGACTAGGGTGGAACCATATGAGCTCCTCATATTGAGACTAGTATGCTTTTTATGGATAAGAAGAATAAGGGGACTCAGTAAAAGTATTGTTTTCCTGTATTATCTATATATGCTTCAACAAATAGTTAATAGAGCAATAGATGAATTTTTAAATTGTATTGAATATTTGGAACTGTTAGTAAATACTTTGAGAACTTATCTCTATGAATGCTAAACTTTCATGTAGCCAGGTTTGTTTTGTCCCATTTATAAATATTAGGTAAGCATTTGTTGACAAAAGATACAATTATTAGGAACTATAAAGTGTTTTTGCATAGTTGCAAATGCATCAGTATTAAAATTCCTAAGTATATGTTGTAAATTTAATTTTATTAGAGATATGTTTATATGCAAAAGAGAGTTTAAATAAATATATCAATGTTCAACTTATTCTTAAAAGGTCCCAAATAATAAAAATGAGGATGTTATTAACTATATAATTGAATTTTAAAAGAAACTATGTTTCTATTTAATAGAAAATATTAAAATTCAGAAAACAGCTCTTTGGAAAATTATATGGTAGGCTTTTAATTTATTGAAATTAGTTTAATATATGCATATATCATCTGATAAAATCAGATTTGGGCTAAGACATTTGCTCAGCATTTTTAGTACTATTGGTTAACATATTAATTATACTGAAATCACAACATAGTCTGTCTTGTATCTTACTCTTTCTATTAGATGTACCCTCTTCAAAAGTAAGTGTCATTTTTATGTTTGCATTCTATATCACGTCTTAGTCTCCTCCAAGTAGTAAACAAAATTTTTCATTTGGAATTTATATATCCCCAAGCATTGTTATGGATTTTTACATTAGTCTTTATATATTCATTAATTTCTCCATGGTCTAATGTGAAACCATTTACTGTAATTCTTTCACAGTATAACTCTTGCACAGTGCAGTAGAAAGTACATATGTCTGCGAAGCAAGGGCATACTGAGGCAAACATCTGATCTTGCACTGCTCTTTCTTTTCTTTTGAAATATTTCTGACTGCTTTTGGGGTAAAGTAGGAAAAAGACCTCTTGTCCACACCATCCATGCAGACACTTAAGGCATATACTTTAGGCATAGCAAACTCCTTCTTGCACATCCACAAATAAGCATGTGGCCCAGGCCTGGACAATCAGTGTATTCTACCCCACAAATGCCTCATGAGAACCAACGAGTCTCAAGTCCCAAGGTTTGGTAAGACTCTTTCCACTGAGTCACCAAGATGGTATCTGTAAGATTGGAGCCACTGCAGCCATATGGTTCTCAAGAGGAGAGACCCTGCATAAGAGAGATGAGTGCTAGAGTAAGTAATAGTTCTGGTGACCTCCTTTGATTCTTGAATCCTGCAAGGTTTAACAGAGTGCTACTCCAGCTTTTCAGTTATATGAACTAATAATTGGTCTTAATTTTGCTTAATTCTGTTTGAATTGGGTTTATATTACATGCAAATTGAAAAAGCCTTATTAATTCAGTAATCTGTTGATAATTATTTCATCTACAAAGCATGGGATTGGAATAGATGTTCCTCAATATCCCTTTTAGAAATCAAAGTCTATGTTTATAACCATGCAGAATTGTTACTGAAAACCTATGTGTTTATTAAATCAGGATAAGCCACAGATATTTATTGCTTAATGTTATTTTATTTTTTGCCTTAAAACTATTTTAAGTACTTGAAATTTTCTTTTCACATCCTTATCTGTGACTGATTACTGTGCTATTTATTCAGAGTAGTTACAAATTATTTATTAAAAATTCTGACAATATACAAGTCATGGCATTTAGCCATATAAATTACTATTAAAGAAAACAACTTATATTTCTAAATCAGATTATTATACTAGGTTCTCTTATCTCACTTTTGCCAAATCTTTTTACTAGGTTTTTCCATCACAAGACAACATTTGTGAAAAAAAATAGCATTAATTATCTTGCAGAAGAGCTTCAAAAGAAAAATGATACTGCCATTTTCTGAAGCAATAAGAATAAAACTATTGTAAAATTTAGAATGGATTATAACTTAAATGAGCATTAAAGTGGAGTGACCAGTTGTCCTGATTTATGGGGCACTGTCTTGATTTGTCAGGGACAGTTTCAATTTATGGGTGTGGTCTTTGTATAATTACTAATAATCTCCTATTTTACTATCAAAAGTATCCTAGCTTGGAGAAAAATATTTGGTCATCCCCAGTATGGCCTCCAATACCACCCTAAAGCCACATTTTGAAGAGAAAGTTCTTGATACATAGGTATGTGGTAATGAACTCATAATCCTTTGCCAATAATTGAGGTACCTGAGAGATATTTTATAACCATTACCAACATATATGAAAACAACTTGTAAAATCTTAGATTTTACAAAAGATTATCATTATTCTACTATAATTTGTTGAGGGGAAGAATGTCCTAAATGTATTTGCCTATTGCTGAATTTTATTTTGCTCAGTAAACCCAATCTGCACAGAACTAACCTTCTTCTTAAGAAACCAGACTCAAGTCTGAGCCACAGGTAACAGCAGGTTCATCTATAGCAACACCTTCTGTAACAAGACTCTGTGCTAAATGGAGCATTCTCTACTAATCATCTACATCAGTAGTCATCTCTAAGATCTCTCTAACTTGTAAATCTTGACATAAATGTAAAATGTTATGATTTTGATTATCATTATCACTGAAGTGCATAGATGTGTAACCATTGTCATTGGGAAACCTGCATTTAAAATTTACAGGGAAATTTGCTTTGCAAGTTGAAGTTGATATTTAACGTACTGAATACACTGTTAGTTTAAATTGGATTCAACATTTCATTATCTCTGCCAGCCATTCAAAATATCTTTTCTTGATTCATTATTTTACCTCTCGTGTCACTGCCATCTTCATGGATATTCTCTTAGGAGAAACACGGTGTATTTCTGAAGCAATGAGAGAAATAATCCTTAATTATTTAGAGCTGATATTATTGATATGGTCTCTAAAGTAGGGTTTAGAAACAAGGGGCATACTAAAACCAAGACCGCTCTCCTAAACTCTCCTTTTTAACATATTTCTATCCTTTTATGTAAATTACACACATGTAATGCAAATTGTGGGCTAAGACTATCCACGGGAATCTGAAAATAATATTGAGTACTTGAAAGATCCATAAAATCTCTCCTAGGTATCAACAGACTATGGAGAAGTGATCAATGAACTTTTTTTTTGCAAAGAAGCAGATGTTTTAGGCTCTGTGGACCATATGAGTTCTACTGGAACTATCAACTCTGCCATTGTAGCATAAAAGCAGTCATAGGCAATACGTTAATAAATGAATGTGTTCACATTCCAATAGAACTTTATTCATAAATGCTGAAATCTGATTTTCATGTAATTATCACTAATCATGAAAATATAACCCTTCTTTTGCTTTATTTCAACCATCTAAAAGTATCAACAAACATTTTCAGCTCACAGATTATACAAAAACAGGCAGCAGATTGAATTTGGCCTGTGAAACAGAGTTTTCTGACCCCCGTCATAGAGTTTTATGGCATATAACAAGGGAGATGACTTCCACATCAGGAAGAATGTAACTAATAAAGAATTGTGTGTGCATTCAGCATAGTTTCCCGAGTATGTTTCAGGAACATGGAATGTGTCTAAAAAGAGGTGCTTTTCTTTTTCTTCCTTTGGATAATAGAGATTATTATTGCACTGGAAAAAATAATATAAAAACAAGTTTTTAATTAGTTTTGAAATAAAAAGGTCCATGACAAATAGACTATCAGAAAAATACTTTTTTCTGCATAGCCATGATGTCAGCTTCACATATAAACAGCTTCCTTGCCAATCAAATACTGCTATAGATAGATATGACATCATGTCGGGGCATTAATCACAGACCTAACTGATGGATTAGAAAATGGAATATAAACAGGAAACTAGAAAATAATTGCTTGACTTAAACTTGAGGTAAAAATAGTTTAAGAGTAATATTCCTAACGTAAGAATGTATCAGGAATTGTCCTAAAATTGCTCTTCCTATTAACTGTCAACATAGGACTTAGAGAGGAAGAAACTTGGTAATTTGATATCATTTACTTTAGTATTTAGTCAAATAATTATTTTAAATGTATTTAAATATGTAAAATATATTTATTTTAAATATATTACTGTTGCCATAATAACAGTACTATTAATACAACTAGAGACAATTCAGAACTCTCAAAAACAAATATAGTTTAACAAATGACATCATAATCTTATATCAATTATTAGCAAATAATAGAAGTAATGTTATATTTACACCAGTGAAGTATGTTCTTTTTCAACTACATAGAAGGAGATTTTCTAGAGTTTATAGAGATCTTAAATAACGTTTCAAGAGCACTCCGTTTAATAAGGTAGAGTTTAAATGGGTCATTGCATCCTGTGTTCTGTCCAACCCCTTCATTTTAGAAATGAAGAAACTAAAACACAGAGATGCGGGGTGACCCATTTGTGGTTACACAGAAAATTAGTGGTACATCAGGGAAAGAAGCCAGTTTCTTTCTCTAACAATCTTCTACAACTAAAGGAAGCATGCGATGCCATCTGGTGAACTGAGGAAAGAAAAGAAAATGGTTTAAATTGTCCAGAAGCCTCCTATCTTGTCTTCCTCTCTTTCTCCTTCTTCTTCTTCTTCCTCCTTTTCTTCCACATCGTCTTTAAAAAGCTTGACTTTTAATGCAAAATGTTCAATATTATTTGTAATTATTGCTATCCAGAAAAGGTGTATTCTCTATGTTCTCACTATTTGTGTGCAAGTGTGTGTGAGAAACATTGACTCTTACATGGCAGTCCTAATTGTGTGTATAAATATTTTGGATATACGAAAGTTTTAAACACACTTACAGTTGTGACATATTTATGTATATGGTAGCTCTGCTTAAAGAGCTGTCACTGTAAACATTCTGTGTGGAACAGGGCACAATGATGCTGCTCATAACAGAAACCTCTTATTGATAAATAACATTAAATGTAAACCTTCTGCCCGTGAATTCTATGGAAGATTAGTAAAATTCCATGTAGTAAATAGCTCACAGGTTTCTATGGGGGAGAAGTAATTTTCCTCACCGATCAGAGCTTATGATGGATTTTTTTTTTCCTCCAGAGAACTCAATGTTTCCTACAAAGCTGGATATTTTTTAATGATTTGATAATATGTGAGCATCATGAAATGAGGATTTCAGGTATCTTTGTGAAAAGCTATATAGGTACAGAACAATGTTCCATGTTATAAAGTTACCAAGAAAATACTAGTTTTGAATAATAACCCAACTGTTTTGAGGGGTAAAACGACGTTATGCGAATTAAACACTGTATAAGATAAATAAAATTTACATGTCGTAACATTGAAAGTATGCCTTTCTAAGAAAAACTGTGATGTTTATTCATGTCAATAAGTGTTAAGGTTAAACCAACACTGAGCATTGTCTACGTTAAGGCAAAAAAAAAAAAGCAGTAATATGAAAAATTTCTCCCCCAAATAGGTGTTTCAAATGCTGCAGATAATTTTGTAGATACACAAATCACAGCTCATTATATTTTCCAGAGCTATAGCTATTAAGCACTTTTGAAATATTATTCTTCTGCTCTTCCTATTTTCTTTCATGAATTGAATTAAAATTAGAATTAAACACTTATGTGTAAATCTGATCTGAAGCAAATATTGTTGGTTTCCCCTAAATCCATTCTTCCCTTCTTGGAGAATAGAAGGCTGGAAATCAAAGGCTATACCTTTGATACTCTTAACAAAGACTTTTAGAAAACTAGCCAATCACGGAACTGGGACACGTGCTTGATTTTTGTCTACTGGCATACAATCTGAAGTGCGTGGATCTTTTTAAATTCGACTCGTATAATGGAGGAGACAGGCCTTCCATGCTCTTTCTCTCCCATCCTGTGGGCCTGAATATAAATGTGGTTGGGAGCCATGTTTCCCAATGGGAAGTAGGAAACAGCTGGGAATTGCAGATAACTGAGAGAAGGAGCTTAGCTCCGCCATGCCTTGGAGTCACCAGGTAGACCCAGGACTGGTTTTTTGCTGCATGAACAAGAAATACATTTTTGCATTTTATAGCCCTGACTTGTATATTTATCAAAATTTTCACATAGTTGTTTTTTTTAATCCCCTTATCCTTATATGAGTATTTGAAATTCTAAAAGCTTTTTTCCTCATATATGTAAATACAATTTTATTTACCTTGTAAGTGTTCATGTCTGGTGTTCCATTTATCAATGATGGAAAGTCAAGGTCTGAAATTTCATTTAAATTTGTAATGTTGTGATCCCAGTTTCATATTGAATTTGCATGATATATCCTTATCTGTCTTTTTTTTTTTTTTTAGTTTTCTTGTGGCACATTGCTTAGATATGTTTTTATGGAACAGCATATTCTTGTATTTGGATTTTTGAACTGACTTGATGATCTATTTTCCATTTTTGAGTCTTTGCCGTGTTCTATACCTACATTAGTTTCCTGATGAACCAAAGAATATAAATGTTTTTTCTTTTGTTTAAAAAGTATTAGCACAAAATCATATAGTTCCACTTATGTTTGATAAAAACAATCTTCAATTTAAAATTTTCTAGTTATCAAAATCAAGCTTTATTTAATTTCTACCATCTAAAATGGGGAATTGAGGGCAATCTTACTTTATTCTATCTTCATGCATATCTAAGTCTTTTTAATATTTCCTCATCTGCCCAAAGAAAATAAAATAATACTTGACTCATGGGCTATTTGTGAAAATTAATTTGTTGACCTATGTATTAATATGATGCATCATTATTGTTATTATTATTGGCACTAAAAAGTCAATATCTATGCACAGAGATAAACTAGACTTTATTTAGAGTGAGTTCTGCTCAAAAATGAGTTAAACTTGATTGTCTAAAATAATGCATTGGTAGTCTCTAGCTTGTTAATTTCTGGTATATATGAGATATTTCAGTAACTGTATTATTTTAATTGAGACTTTAAAGTAGCTAAATTAGAAACAAATTTTTGTCAAACCAGCACACCTGCATGGAGCCTTACTAATAAAGTACATTTAAAACCATCTCACTCACATGCTCTGTTTCCAAGGCCTCATTAGCCTATACAGAATAATTTGAGGAGCTTCTACTGCCTCAAAGGTAATATACTGTTTCCAGCTGATCTCCTGTCCCATTCCTTCTCGCTTTCTTATTTTCTGAGATTTTTTTTTTAACTCTGTATCAAGGTAGAAAGAGAACACAGTAGAATTATTTGAAGACGAACCAGGAAAGATGGGTACTCAAACATAAACTGAAGCCATATCTCAGAGTTTGGGTTTGGGGGACTTGTTGAATGGACTTCCCATTTTACTAGCCACAACACTTTGATTCTTCTTCTTCCTAGGACTGTGAAAATAACGTTCAGGTATATGGATTATCATTTGAAAAGATTATAAAGTAGACACATCATTTTTATTACTTGGAATATGTGCATGCATAACTTTTGTAAACTACTTGGGATGATGGCAGAGAAGAGCATTTGAAATTTATATCTAATTTGAGTGTAATTATCTGCAAACCTAAAGAGAAGACAAACGGCAATACAGAGGACTCAGAGTGCATCAAAGATGGGAAAGGAACCCCGTATGGAGGTGGAGAAGGTCAGACTCCACAATGAATAGAGTCTGAGGAAACAGACTTCTGATGGTTTTTTATCTCCTTTGATTGATTAAAATCAGTTGAGAAGATAACCTTGCACAAGCCATCCAAGATAGAGAGATTCAGCCACCATTTCCATGATAAACCTTGTGAAGGAGCATCCTTACTGTCTACTCAGCTGTCTCCAGCCCCAAAAGTGACTCGCAGCTGATCTCTATGGAAATATTTCCCAAGCTATCTGCCAACTGCAAAGCTTCTTTCTGAAGCTTCCTGTCTGACTCCTGCTCCTTAACTTTATGCTTGTTTCTGAGTAGAAAGTGATTGAAAACAAAAAAATCAGTAAACTCTGTTTATAAAAGCCTTGAAGTTTGGTACTCAGTTCATAAACACTTTTTACTAGGAAGAGAGTCTTTAAAAAATGAATTTTGACTTTGAGTATCAAAGACAAGATACTGGTTTACAGCAAGGTGAAGTTTGTTGTAAACCAGTAACATATATATATATATATAGATAGATAGATAGATATGTATGCATTAAATATATTTAATTAATAATAAAAACCAGTGTTTTTTATATGTATAAATTTTTTTTTCAGTCTGGAGTTGGCAGGATTTCCTCCCAGAGTCAGGTAATTGGTTGTAGCAGGTTTAGTTTTGGTGTTAGGTAAGCTTTATTAGTCTCTGTCCTTCAGATGAAATTTAGAGGTCATTGTAGAAAAAGGTCAAATAGGGAGCTTCTTAGTCAAAGCCATTCTAAATTGGAATCTTAATGAAAGAGAGTATTTTACCCTCTCTTTTTAAATACAGCACATCTAGTCAAATATTTTTTCCAGGCTAGCCCTTCTCTCCTGGAATGTCCTCTTGATGAAAGCTCTACCTTGGACAGCCACATTTTAGTCAAAGCTTCCAGGATGGATATATTATTTTTCCTTTAACCTCTGTAAGCTAAACCAGAATGTAGTTGTGAATTCTACAAAAAAAAAAAAAATGCTAGAATGGCTCAAATATTCCTTAGTCTTATTTCACATGGAAGATTTAGTGCCAAAGATTAAAGTACTGTAAGGATAAAGAATTTACTATGTCATAAACTAAGAAACTCTCTACTGTTACAAAGGGATGTATTTCCATTAACTAACAAATACATTCTTGGATTTGACTCATTAGCTACAAAGTTGTCCTTCTGATATTGAATAGCATAAGGGTGCTTTCTAATTAAAATTTTGAAAACGTTGCTCACTATACCATGTCTTTCAAAAAAATTCTAAATTAAGCTAGGATCTTTTATGTTGTTTGCTTATAATCTTTTCTTTCATAGCTACATAGCAGTTGAAAAAAGTCTAATTTAGTAAATCAGATCAAGTTCAACCCTAAACTATTATTACTAAAGCAAATAAAGTTAGTGTTAGTTATAGTCGAGTTGCAATTTATGGAACCTCATAATCCTACTGGTAATAAAAATAATAATTCTAAACAATAATAATAGTCTACCCATTTATTGCACTCCTGCTGTGGTCAGGCCCTTT